>CAUYRB010083086.1:0-17663 GCA_963574695.1 Propithecus perrieri | reverse complement strand
TTCCTGGATTAAACTTAAGCCCATTATCCAAAGTGGGGCACCACAAGAGCAGAAGAACGGGATCCATTTATACTCACCATCAAATTGGTATTAACTAATCAACACATAAATGCACATATCAGAACAACATCTATTGGATGTTGAGGAAGGGGGAGGGCAACGGGAGGAGAGGGGAGGAGTGAGGAGGGGACGGGTATTTGTATACACAAGGAGTGCAATGCGCACTACCCGAAGGATGGACATATTTGAAACACGGACTTGGGGGGGGGGAACCAAGGGCAACACACGTAACCTAAACATCTGTACCCCCGTAATATGCTGAAATAAAAAAAAAAAAGAAAGGTACATAACTTAAAAAAATATATATCTCATAGATATAACGAATTATTTTAAAAAGATGACAATTTATCTTAGATCACAAAGAAAATAGAAACAAACAAGAAAAAAGAAAAAAACTCTAATCCAATCTCCCCCACATTTTGACTTTATGTTGTCCCAATTTACATATTTTTATATTTCTTATCTCTTAAAAGGTTACTGTAGCTATTATTGTTTTCAATAGATTTGCCTTGGGGCTTCATACTAGATTTAGGAGTGGATTGCACACTACAATTACAGTATTAGAGTACTGTGGGTTTATCCATGTACTTAATTTTACCAGTTGGTTTTATACGTTCAAATGTTTTCTTTTTGCATGTTAGTGTATTTTTCTTTTAGATTAAAGAACTCCTTTTAGTTTTTCTTGTAAGATGGGTCTGGTGGTGGTGAATTCTCTGTCTTTGTATTTTTGGAAAAGACTTTATCTCTCCTTCGTATTTGAAAGAAGATCAATTCTTCTGGATAGAGGAACATAAAAGAATGACCCCTGTTGTACAAATAGTTGGAGGAAATCCTCACTCTTTTTTCTCTTACCACCTCTCTATAAAAGCAGTCCCAATCACGTGAAATTGTGTAATAGCATGGGGAAATAAAACTGAAATAACCCATTTTTTCTTGCCAGAGAAAATGGGAAATGAAACCACCAGGAACTAGAAAACACAGGGAAATTCCATAGGGCAGGGACGTGGAGAAGAGGTCTCTAATTCTGTGTTTGGGACAGTACAAGTACCAGGTTTACCTTTCAGCTGAAAATCTGCAAAACACACAATGAACATAGCAAAAGTTTTGAGAACTGAAATAAAATATAAATAGTACACAAATCTCAGACAAACCCACAAGTGGTGTTTGCAAGGAGCATACCCAAAGAGAATGGCAAAGGCTTTGAGAACTGAATTGACACTAAAAACACCACCATAGATGATAAGACAGAACTTGTATCTGAACCTAACTGGCTTGATCATTTACTAAAACAAAACAAAAACCAATCTTCTCCAAAGTATTTTAACAAGACTCATAATCTTACAATATAACATTGAATATGTCCGACATACAAACCAAAATTATTCAATATACCAAGAACCAGGAATATCTGACCAACCCTCAAGGAAAAATGAACTGCTGCCAACTCTGAAATAAAACATAAGTTGAAATTATTAAAGACTTTAAGTGGCTATTATAGCTATATTCCTTGAGGTAAAAGTGAACCTCCTAGAAACTAATAGAAAGATAAATCCTCAGGAGAGAAATAGAGGGTATAACAAAAGAATCCCATGGAAATTTGAAAATTCAAAATTTCAGTATCTGAAATAAAAAGAAAATAAATCACTAGATTGCCCCAACAACAGAATGGAGGCACAGAAAAAAGAATCAGTGAACTTGAAGACAGATCAATAGAAATTGCTCAATAAAATGGGGAGGGGGAGACAAAAAAATGAGCAGAACCTCAGGAACCTCTGGGAATATGTCAAAAGACACATGCCATTGGGCTATTAGAAAAAAAGAGAAGACAGACATGACATAGACAAAACTTTTGAAGAAATATTGGCCCAAAACTTCAAAAGTTTGGTGAAAGACTTAAATTCATAGATTTAAGAATCTTAGAGAACACCAAAAAATACACTGAATATAAACATTTGCAGACACATCATACTCAAACTGCTGAAAATCAAACACAAAGAAAAAAATATCAAAAATAGGGAAAAGAAAATGATACATTATTTATAGAGGAGCAAGTATTCAAATGAAACAGATTTCTCAAGAGGTCAAAAAACAAATAACATTTTTAAAGTGCTGATGAAAACTGTCAACCCAGAATTCTATATTCAAGGAAAATAACTTTCAGGAATGAAGACGAGCAAATTTATCTATTAGATGAATTAAGAATACGAAAAATTAAAGATTTTATTTTACCTGTATTTCTTTCTTTTCTAATGCTCCTCTTTTCTAGTCTTTTCTTTTGTAGATCCAAGTTTCTTTTTTATTATTTCAGCATATTATGGGGGTACAAATGTTTAGGTTACATATATTGTCCTTGCCCCCCTCCCCACCGAGTCAGAGCTTCAAGCGTGTCCAGCCCCCAGATGGTGCGCATCGCACTCATTATGTGTGTATATACACATCCCCTCCTCCCCGCTCCCATCTGCCCGATGCCTCAAAAATGTTATTCCTATACGTGCACTTAGGTGTTGATAAGTGAAACCAATTTGATGGTGAGTACATGGGGTGCTTATTTTTCCATTCTTGGGATACTTCACTTAGTAGAATGGGTTCCAGCTCTACCCAGGAAAATACAAACGGTGCTATATCACCATTGTTTCTTAAAGCTGAATAGTACTCCATGGTGTACATATACCACATTTTATTAATCCACGCATGCATTGATGGGCACTTGGGTTGTTTCCACATCTTTGCAATTGTGAATTGTGCTGCTGTAAAACATTCTAGTTCAGATGTCTTTTTTGTAGAATGTCTTTTTTTCCTTTGGGCAGATGCCCAGTAATGAGATTGCTAGATAAAGATACACTAAATGCAGAGATTAATTGGGGATAATTACCTATATTATTAAGTATCTCCATTCATGAACATGCTATATTTCTACATTTATTTTAGTCTTATACACCCTTCAGTTAAGTTTTATATCTTTGTAGTTTTTTACTTTTCTATTATGGTATTGCATAATTATTCTTCAGTTCATATATATATATATATATATATACAATACACTATATATTTTTGTGGCTACTGTGAGTGGGCTTTTTTAAATTTTATTTTCTATAGAGTATGTCTGGTGAGTAGGAAATCTTTAAAAGTCTGATGTTCTCGAATTCAACTCTCACATTTTGCTGAATGATTCTCTTGTTTAGGTAGATGACCATGTATTCTTTATACCATTAATTTTCTTATTTTTCCATATTGTTTATTTCTACATTGTGTATTACTGCAAGATGTTAAATAACAGAGAGACATTATTGATTTTTAAAAGTAGTTATATGTTAAACAATTTATTTATTAAAGGATTATTTAAAGTTTAGCAATATACTTTATTTAACTCAACATGTCCAAAATATTACCATTTCAACATGTAATGTGTATAAAAAATATTCTTTTTCCAGCTTTATTGAGGTGTAATCGACAAATAAAAATTGTATTCACAGTGTACAAGCTGATACTTTAATATGCATATACATTGTGACATGTACCACAATCTAATTAGCATATCCATCACCTCATATAATTATCTTCTTTTTTTGTGGTGAGAACATTTAAGATCTACTTTCTTATCAATTTCCAAGTACACAGTATATTCCAGGTACACTAGCTGGAAGACTCCCTGCTGTACAATAGATCTCCAGAACTTATTCATCAATTGAAACTTTGTGTTCTTTTTGAGAAAGTTATATAATAAAGAATTTTATATTATATTCAAGGAAATTGTACCTATATCTGCTCAATATGCTATATCTCTACATATTTATAATATTGTCATTTTTCCTTTTTTTCTTTTTCTATTTTCTATTTCATGGAATTGACAAAAGCATCTTTGTTAAGTGACCTGTTTAGAATTGCTATCCTAGCTCTCTAAGATGAAAATAATCTATATTTTTAGAAGGCAGACATGCTTTAACTGGAAGTAAGAAAAAAAACCCAGGTAAAATAGGTTTAATTTCAGTTTTAACAAAACATTGTCATTGCTTTCATAGAGTTTTTTTTTTGCTTATGGCTTTAAGATGTTATGAGTTATTATGCAATATGTATACCTTTAAATTTAGACACATAAGGGTGGACTGATACAACCAAACTTATACAGCCAAATGAAAAATAATTCCTTTTGGACAATGAGATGCCCTGTCTTAATAGAACAGGTGAATTTGATGAAATATCTTTCTCTGTCCTTAATAACTTAAAGATGATTTTATTTCAGGAGCACTATAGTTTATATTCAAAATACTTTTTCTCTTAGCATTGCTGTTAAGGAGAAATCATGGGCCAGATTTTTTTATTATTTTATTTTCTCTTGCAGATTACCCTTTCAAAAAAAAGTTATATGCTGCATTCTTTCCTAGATCACTAATTCAAACATTCCCCTATAATGACTGCTTTATTATTTTTGTGTATTCATTCATTCCTTCATAATTCATAGTGTATTTAATTGACTATTATTCTTCCCAGCTTATCTCTAACAGTTTGAATTTTCCTGTCTCATATCTGGAATCAACAATTTTTTCAACAGGCCCTGGTTTCATTTAGTAGGAAATGATATTTAGAAACAGATCTGAGAGCTTGTGTGCTCATTGCTACTGTGGTATTTTTGCTTCTAGCCCAATTCAGAAGACAGCTAAGAGGTATATCCATCTATTATAAATTTGTCTGTCTGTCATCATCGTCATCATCACCATCATCTCTCAAAACTATAAACCATGAGCTCATACTGACATCTCCAATTCTAATTCAATACCCAAAGTTCATTCAAGACATTCCCTTTTCCCTATTGTAACTCCCTTCTCTAGTAATAAAAATCCTGGCTCTCATTATTCTCAATATTTTAAACTTATTTGTTCCTACAAATTAGACACAAGATGTATTTTTAAAATTGCTAACGTATACGATTAAGGAAATAAATATTCTACCTAGAGTGCAATATACATTTACAGTGTTCTCTATCCTTAGATTGAACATATGTGCTGAAATGAGTGAATTCAAAAACTACTTGTGCTAGTTCTTTTTCCCTGTTCACCATGGTTATATTATCAATTTGGAATTTGTTTAGGTTCACGTTTTTTGTTTTTTTTTTGTTAGCCTAACACTGGTCTTTGAAGGTTCACATGTTTCTGTTAGCATTCCATTCTGGATTCTTTTTGTTGTTGTTGTTGTTGTTATTTATTTCCTCATTTTGTTGGTTTCCTTATTTTCCTAAAGTATGTAGAATGCACCATGGTTCCCAACATCAAAATTATACAGAAGGTGCATGATGGAAAGTGCACCTCTGCCACCAACCCATTCACTTTACCCTGGCCATTAGCCAACCTCATTATTTTCTGGTTTATCCCTTGTATTTCTTTTTATAATAGATAAGTGGATACATGAATATTTTCTTATTTCCCCCATTTATTTCTTATACAAAAATTAGCACAATATGTAAACAGTTTTGTATTATTAAAAAAACAATTTAACAGTATAACGGTATAACCTGGGTATCTCTCCTTATCAGTTCATAGAGATTTTCCTCATTCTTTTTAATAGCTGCGTAGGACTCTGTTGTACATTTGATTATTCAGCCTATCTACCCAGTCTGGACTTTTAGGTCATGCCTAAAAGTTTTCAAATATAAATAAGCTACAATGAATTATTTTGTGCAAATGTATTTTCTTATTGTCAAGGTGAATCATTAGGGTAAATCCCTAGAAAATAAATTGCTGGATCAAAAGATATTGTCAAATTCCCTTCCATAAAAGTCATATCAAGTTGTATTCCCATCAGCAATGTGCGAGAGCTCCCCTTTACCCATAGCCTCACCAGCACAGCATATTTTCCAATTCGTTTTTTGATTTTGCTTTTTGTCACTCTTGGTGGAGAAACACTGAAACTCAGTGTGATTTAATTTGTAGTTTTATTATAAGTGAAGGTGAATATATTTTCTTATGTTTACAGGCAATATTAATAACTCTTTCTTAAAATTAAATGTTAATGTCATTTGTCCATTTTTTTCTGTAGTACCTTTGTGCTTTTCCCTTCAACTTTTAAATTCTCAAAAACATACCCACAAATAATGTTTATCAGCTCTTTGGGCATCCCTTAGGCCAGTCAACTTGACAGATAAACTTAACCATCGTGCTTATTTCTTATACCACCTCAAGTTTCTAAATTCTTTTAGTATTATTATATATAGATATACAATGTAATGATATTGGACATTTTATTTATATATATTCAATTCAAACTAACATTCTTCAAATAGAAAATTGGTGGGGAGCATATTAAAAAGTCTACAACATGCAGAAGGAAATGTGTTGAGGAAATTTTATATTACCTTATACTAGTAACAATCTAGAAATATGTTTTATAGTACATCTATATAAATACACTTCACAGCTATTTCATTTTTGGCCAATGTTCAGGTAATAAAGACTTTTTGCTTTTTATGGGTCCAGAGACCCATTTTCAAAATGGAATTCACTTTTTGAAATGAAGAGTTCTTTTAAAATGAAATTGCAGAAAAGTATAGAAATTTGGAACACAGGAAACAAACTCATAAAGTCCCATTTATTTAGAAAGCTCTACATTTTATTTTCAATGTCTCTTTCTTTCCTCTAAATAAAGGGAAATAATTTACAATACTCAATTTAATGTAATGTACTAAGTGACCAAGTGTCACAGAGAAAATTCTACCTCATAAAAAATAAGTGCACAGTAATCGTCCTTGGAATTTGGAAGTGAAAAGCATCATAACAAAGCAAAATTCATTATCCTTTCCACAGTCTTGATGATGTTAATGTGTCTCAATTGTGTTTAAACCATAAGCAAAACACAGTTCTGCAGGTTTAACATCCTTAAGTTTGACCAAATGATTCAGGGAACAAAAGAGCTTGAATTTAATTAAACAATTTGTTTGAATTACACAATGTAATATAATATAACAGCGATGATTTTTTTAAATTAGCTAAAAGTTTGTTTTGACATTGATAGAAAAACTAATCTCAGTATAAAATAAAAGCAAAATGAGTAAGATGAAACCAAAAATAAAAAATAATAAAAAATAAAGGATAATACCAGATATAGTATGAAATATGTCATCTAGATATTATACATAGGTATTTTCCCTTTGCAACTTTTTGAGAATTCACGAGTCTAATCTTATTTATGTAACCATAACTGCTACTAATATTATATAATGTATCCTTTTCTTGTTTTGTTGTCTCAGATTATTTTTCATATTTTCCAGTCTTAAAATTTAGTAAGTCTACTATAAAGGTAAAATAAAATAAAGATAATTTTATCAACACTACATATGGAAGAGAGTACTTGGAAGTGTCTGTACCAAGGCATGGAAAATGAATATTTCCTTACTGTCCTGAAGAGAGATGACAAGCTTCTCTTATTTGAAGCTTGTCAATAAGCGTCAAACAATGTGAAGATGTTTGAGAAACTTGGTCATTGGCTGGGAGTGGTGGTTCACACCTGTAAACTTATCACTTTGTGAGGCTGAGATGGTAGGGTCACTTAAGACCAGGAGTTGGAGACCAGCCTGAGCAACATAGTGAGACCCCATCTCTACAAAGAATACAAAAATTACCCAGGCGTGATACCATGTACCTTCTTGAGGAGATTGAGGAAGGAGGATTGCTTGAGCCCAGGAGTTTGAGGTTGCAGTAGGTTATGATAACACCACCACACTTCAGCCCTGGCAAAGCAAGACTCTGTCTCCAAAAAAAGAAAAGAATGAAAGTTGGTCATTAAAATTTGCTGTGGTTAGTATATTAAATCTCATCCATTTAGAGCCACTTAAGTGACAGTACAAGAACTGTAAAAATAATCAGTGATGAAATGTTGTCATCGACTGTGCTTTAGATCATTGGTTTGATGACATTTTTTTTTTATTTCAGCATATTATGGGGGTACAGATGTTTGGGTTACGTATCTTGCCCTTGCCCCCTGCCCCAAGTCCGAGTTTCAAATATGTCCATCCTTCGGGTGGTGCACATTGTACTCTTTGTGTATGCAAATACCCGTCCCCTCCTCCCCCCTCCGCCCTGCCCAACATCCAATAGATGTTATTCTTATATGTGCATTTATGTGATGATATTTTGAAAAGACCTAAATCATCTAGTGAAAAAGTTTCATTGTGGTCTCATTTCCCCAAAATACTTTGGTACAGAGTTGCTGAGTTTATTTTAATCCTCTGGCTTCAATTCCCTCTCTTTCTTCCTGTGTGTTCTCTCTGCTAGGAGAGCATCAGAGACCCCAAAATACAGTTTATAGGGATTGCAGAGGAAAAATTTTGTCTAATATTGGTGTAGTTCCCATTGAATTTAGAAATGTAATAATAATTAAAATGTGGACAAGTTTCTCCTTTACATTTATTTTGATATTTTTGATTGTATTTTATTCTGAAGATATTAGGAATCATAGTAAGTTGTATTTCATGTGTTGTGCTTTATAAAAATGTTTAGTTTTGTTCTAATTTCTGTAGTATATAGTAAAGTGCAGCAGATGCTATTACTCAGTAACATAGTTGCTCCCTGTGATAGGGGCTCACTGGGTAAGTTAGCATACCATGGAACTCATAGAATGGCCTTTTCATGTATTCCTTGGTGGAACAATTGTACCTTCTTTTTTATAAAATGTGTGAATATGAAATGTGATGACTTCTATTGAATTATCATAAATTGCATTCCATATTCTGTTGGCCTCAGGCAAACGAGGTGATTTCCAAGTCCATTTTATCCCTCTCTACACTAATGTGAAAATAATGGTGCTTCATATGGGTATTGTGAGGTTTAGTTAAAATTTATGTAAAGTTTTATATACAAGTTGATAAAATTATTAATGGGAGTCCTGTTTGTTTATATTACTGAATAGTTATCCCATTAGGTAAAGAAAATTAGGACATCATAGTTCACATAGGAAATCTTGGTTTTAGAAAAAAATAATTTTGAATCTGAAGTTAGAAGTCCTGGAGTGGAGTCCTTGTGACACTGGAAAAACCACAGAACCTCCCTGAGCAAGTTTGACAACTACCTGCAACCTCAATATTTCTTTTGAAAAGTTGGTAAAATAGCATTGACGTCACATGCTTTCTATAAATTATAAATGTGGCAGTGCTTGTAAATTAAATATTTTGAGGGGCTGTTAAGATGTTGAAACAATGGACAGCTCCCAGAAGTGAGGAATATGGAGTCTAGCCCAAAAGAGGATGGTGTGATGAGCTGGCAGAGATGCATCTATATACGGACTCTGAGGAGAATTTATTCTGCAATCAGTAATCTGATGCACAAGAAAATGAGAAGGGTTGAGTGTAGGCTGCTGTCATGAACCACAGAAATTGTGTAGATCCTTGCAACTCAAAGTGCAACCCATGAACCTCAGCAAGAAGTGGGGGCTTGTTATAAATGCAGAATTTCAGCCCCCACCCAGAAACACTGAATCACAATCTGCATTCTAACAAGATTCCGAAGAGACTCATGTACACATTAAAGCTTCAGAAATACTGTACTTGATTACATCATGTAGCCTAGGAATGTCTGCTCTTGATATAACCCCTTGAAATTAATAATAACCAAATATATATAGGACTGGGGCAATGAGGCTTGGTAATGTTTTGGAATTTTATTCTCCCTTATCCTGTTATTAGAGCCTTCTGTTGACAAATCTACCCAAGGACAGGCTCATTTACTAGCCCCTATACCTAGTGACCAGTGTATCTAGATAACTAAATCACTTTTAGAATCTAGGTTCTTCACAAAAACAGGGATCTTATATGAGACTTATAATTGGCCCTATTGCTTGTTTTTTTTTTCTTTTTAATTCTTAGTATTCTTATGAAGGAAAACTAGATACCTCCTTCGTTACTTTACAAATACCCAAAAAAATCTCTGAAGAGTCTCAGTGGGGAGTATTGGAGATTCCTGCTAAGCTAGGGTATATTTTTAGAGCACAAGAAGCTGTAAAATACAAATTCCTAGACCCCAAATCCCCAAAGATTGATTCTCCAGGAATCTGCATTTTAGTAATGGATTATATTTTATTCTGTTATAGATAAGTTCATCATATCCAGCTTTATTCAAACATGTAACTTTGTCTATCTAAAAATTGACTGAATAGATTGACCAATGAATACCCCATTTCATTTCGTTCTTTTTTTTTTTTTTTTTTTTTAGACAGAGTCTCGCTCTGTTCCCTGGGCTAGAGTGCCATGGCGTCAGCTTAGCTCACAACAACCTCAAACTCCTGGGCTCAAGTGATTCTTCTGCCTCAGCCTCCCAAGCAGCTGGGGCTACAGGCATGTGCCACCATGCCCAGCTAATTTTTTCTATATATTTTTAGTTGTCCAGTTAATTTCTTTCTATTTTTAGTAGAGACGGAGTCTTGCTCTTGCTCAGGCTGGTCTCAAACTCCTGAGCTCAAACGATCCACCTGCCTTGGCCTCCCAGAGTGCTAGGATTACAGGCGTGAGCCACCACTCCCAGCCCCATTTCATTCTTTATAAGAAATTTACCTCATTGTGCACATGCACTAGGGACTAATACTTAGGATAGTGTTTTTCATTCAGGCCCATGGACTACTTGTTTCAGAAGCACCTGACATGCTTGTCAAATTTCACCTTCCTTGGTCATATCCAACAAACCAGAATTGCTGGATGTGTTATGCATTGTTTCTGTTTCCCCGGGGAATGTCTAATACACAGCCAAATCTTGAAACTATGTCTCCAGGGTATTAGTTCTTAACCCTAGTTGCATATTAGAATCATTTAAAGACCTTTTCAAATATACTCCTACTGGGCTTCAAACCCAGCACTTCTGATTTATTTGATCTAAGCGGTGGGAATGGGCAACCAGCAGTGTTAAATATTCTAATCAGGGTTCTAGTTAACATAGCCTGCCACTGGTGATCAAAAACTTAGTTTTGGGATTGTGTGGAGGGGAGGAGCAAGATGGTGGACGAGAAAAACCACCAGCCTGAGTGTCTCTACAAGAAACATAGACTTTAGAAGAAAGTGAAAAAAATAAACAGGCAGACAAAACATAGATCAGATGAATGTTGGAAGGAAGGGTGCCTGAAACTACAGGAGACTCCACAGGAAAAAGTTGCGGAGGAGAACTGGAAGGAGAAAGGCCCCAGAGAGGACTGAAGATCAGCGACAAGGGTAGGTGAAGCAATTAAACTTCTCTTGCCTTGCATCTGGGACTGCTGGTGGGCTCCTGAGCAGTTGGAGAGACCTGCCAACACCAGCCCAGAGACAGCTGCTGCAGTGAGCGGTGAGCCTCTTGCAGACAGGACACCAGCTCCCAGCTCCCTCAGGGCACCTCCCAGCCCACAGACAGGAGCTGATGGGCAGGCGCCCCTTTCCTACCCGTGGCCGCCAAGAGACACAAGTTAGCCACCACCCTGAGGCATCTGCAGGGAATGGGACCTTTCCTTTTCGGGCCCTGCAGTGGACTAAGGGGTACTCGGACTGTGAGTTCCCTACCTGCCAGCCCTCCCAAGTACTGCTTGCCTGGTGACCCCAGGAGAGTGGGACAAGTCCCTAGGCAGAGAGACATTGATCTAGCTTGGGCACCCCGTGGGTGACTTGAGACCAGCACTCTTCTCCCTGGCAAGGTCAGGGATTGATCTCTGGGGCCAAGGGGATGGGCCTGCAGACCAGATTCTGTATACCCTGGTCTCAGTTGCATTCCTTGGGGGCACAGAAGGGATTTTTGTGAATGAGTCTACTGAGGTGTGTGTGCCTTCAAGGACAATTCAGCATGCATGAGGGGCAACCCTCCTCCCATAGGAGGGTTGCGCTCCCAACTCAGGCTGCAATCCTCAGCAGGGAACCTCCCAGCCTTCATCACAGCCAGGGGTGATCCGCTGGCTTGAGGTCCTACCTGCTGGCAGAGGCCCTGGAGAAACCATGGGACAGGGCAAGGTGGAAAGGAGCAAGACCTGCTCCAAACTGCAGGTCTCAGACAGCCCCACCCCCAAAGCAGACTTTTCAGCTCACTGGGGCCATTTCAGCCCCTCCCTGGCAGCTTTGCCCAGAAGCAGAGAACAGACCTTTGACCCCCACTAACAGCATTTGCAGAGCTTGAGGGAAGGCTCACCCAACCCAGTTCTGCCCAGCCTCACTCCCCCAGCTGGCCCCACTGAGGTGGAGAATAAGGACACACCTGGAAGTCCCAGGGCCCCATCAACCACCTGAGGCACTAGAGTGCCTCTCCTGAGGAACAAGAGCTGGTTGCAGGATCCAAAAACAATACTGCAGTTGCTCCTCCCAGCAAGCACCACCTACTGACAGGGAGGTCATTTCACACACCCTTTTACTGCATCTACTGACTCATCATACACAGTGTGGTGGACTCTCACCCACAAACACCACCTACTGGCTCAGAAACTAAACAGGCCTTGTCATTATCCAAACGCAAATCTAAGGGTAAGAAGCAACAACTGATCCAGATGGGAGGGAATCAGCGAAAGAATTCTGGAAGTATGAAGAATCAAACGGAAAGCACACCCCCAAAGGGGAACACCAGCTCCTTAGTGATGGACATCAACTAAATCCAGACACTAAAATGACAGAAGAATTTTGAACATGGATTGTAAGAAAACTCAATGATATGTAAGAGAAAATGGATACCGAACACAAAGAAACCACACACACACAAAAAAACCTAGGACTTGGAAGAAAAATTCACTAAGAAATTGAAATATTAAAGAAAAATCAAACAGAACTTCTGGAAATGAAGAATTTATTCAAGGAATTACAAAACACAGTGGAAAGCCTCAAGAACACAGTATATCAAACAGAAGAAAGAATCTCAGGGTTTGAAGATAACATCTTTCAATTAAATAAGTCAGTTGCAGAGATAGAGCAGACAAATGAGAGAAAAGAGCAAAGCCTACAAGAAACGTGGGATTATGTGAAGAGGCCTAACATGGGAATCATAGGCAACCCTGAGGATAAAGAAGAAAATACAAAAGGGTTGGATAAGCTATTTGAGGATATAATAGAGGAAAATTTCCCAGACCTTGCTAAAACTCTAGATATCCAGGTACAAGAAACTCAAAGGATCCCTGGGAGATTTATTGCAAACAGGAAGACGCCACGACACACAGTCACCAGACTGACCAAAATAACCAGCAAAGAGGCCCTCCTACTAGCTGTAAGGTTAAAGAAGCAGGTAACCTACAAAAGAAAACCCATCAGAATAACAGCAGACTTCTCAACTGAGATCTTACAAGCAAGAAGAGACTGGGGCCCCATACTCACTCTTCTCAAACAAAATAATGCCCAGCCTAGAATCTTGTACCCTAAGACTAAGTTTCATACATGAAGGAGAAATAAAGACCTTCTCAGACCAGCAAAGACCGAGGGAATTCATCAAGACAAGACCTGCCCTCCAAGAAGTGCTGAAAACAGAGTTACACACGGATCAGCACAATAAACACTCACCAATGTAAAATCATCCAAAAGCTAAATGTCAAAGGCCAGATACTACAATGGCTCAAGAGAGAAAACAAAGCAACAAAGTTCAACTTAACAGGATGGATGGAAATTTGCCCCACTTACCATTTTTCTCAGTAAATGTGAATGGCTTGAATTGCCCACTATAGAGACATGGGCTGGCTGAATGGATAAAGATACACAGGTCAAGTATCTGCTCTCTTCAAGAAAGCTGGTGTGGCAGTTCTGATTTCAGATAACTTCATCTACAAATCAACAAAAGTAATGAAAGACAAAGATGGTCTCTATATAATGGTGAACAGTACAATCCAAAAAGAAGATATAACAATTCTAAATATTTATGTACCTAACTCAGGTGCACCCAGATTCATAAAGCAAATCCTGCTTGATCTAAACAAAATGATAAACGGCAACACCGTAATAGCCAGAGACTTCAATACCACTCTGACAGAACAAGACAGATCCTCCAAACAAGAAATAAATTAAGAAATAATGGACTTAAACAGAACTCTAGAACAAATGGGACTGACTGACACTTACAGAACATTCTACCCAAAAGCCACTGAATATATGTTTTTCTCATCAGCTCATGGGACGTTCTCTGAGATTGAACATACTCGAGGCCACAAAGCATGTCTCAAAAAATTTAAAAAAAAATGGAAATTATGCCAGGCATCTTCTCAGACCACAGTAGAATAAAATTAGAAATAAACGCCAACAAAAACGCTCAGGTCTACACAAAGCCATGGAAACGAAACAAACTTCTGCTGAATGATTATTGCATTAAGGAGGAAATCAAGATGGAAATCACAAGATCCTTTGAAGTAAATGATAAAGGAGACACAAGTTATCAAAATCTGTGGGACAGAGCTAAAGCAGTCCTGAGGGGAAAGTTTATTTCCATAAAAAAGTTGTTTTCTTTGATGAAAAATATCCAGATCAACATGGGTCCTCTGGTCCTCTGCCATCCTAAGTAACAGCATCTTCTACACCTGAACCTCTTTTCTGATGTTTCAAATAGCCCCACCTCCTTGCAGGCCAAATAAATTCTATCATTGTATAGTAATTGTGGACAAGTGAAGAAATGTCCATCTTCATATCAGAAGGAGAACAATTCCCAAGTATATTCTCAAATACCTTGCTTTTGGATTCATTACCCTTACCCACTGTTCCTTGCCTTCACAACCCTGTTACTGTATTTTATTTTAGGGAAATGGAGCACATTCCAAGCAGAGAAAATGCTGCATCAACCATAGTCTTCAGCAAAATGTCGTAAGTGACTTCTTTTAATTCCTAAAGGTCATGAATAACAGTAGGAATATGTGAGATTCTTATTCTATTTCTCTTTTTGCCATTTTAGCAGTCATATCATGTAGCTTCTTTGTCAAAAGAAAACATAATTTTCATCATGATTAGAAGAGATATACTTTCATGGATAACTATCATATTAAAAAACTATGTATAAATCACAAAGATCTTAATGAAGGCCCTACTGAAGTTTGACATTAAAGGGAACGCTGTAGTTTACCGTTTTATAAATTAAATGGAAATTGGCTCCTATTTTTTCAAATACAAGTTTTAGTATATTGTGTTGGTTTACAAAGAAAGTGTATATTTATTTGACCCCAATAATTTTACATAATGTTTTAGCCAACAGGGATCTTAGAAATAATCTAGGATTCATTTACTTGTTCACTTCTGAGGAAATAAATATCATACCATTTTTCCCCTTTATAGTTAGAGGAACATTCAAAATTAGAATTCAAATGTTCTGACTTCTGGTTGGTATTCTTGCCCCCTCCCATACCTCACATTGTCTTTGAAAGGATAAATGGAATGAAGTATAGGAATTTGAACATTTAGATTCACATCATGAAGTCAGGTTTTTAAAGGGTATGATTGATTTTTAAGGTGCAAAAGATCACTAATGCATGAGCATTTAAATATCTAAATTGAATGTAATAATACTTTTTATTGAAGACTTAAAATGGCCTGTGCTTTTAATGTTAATAGTTTTCAAACATCTACCAGTAGGTAGGCCAATTAATTTAGAATATTTAGCACCGTCATTTAAATAATGTGGAAGTTGGATATGCTTCTTATCTTTTTCCCCCCTTTATTTTAAGAAATTTTCTAAGTGGTAGTTTGCATCTGATAACTTTTCCTAATCACAAGTTGCTTTTTTAGTGCAGTTTGCAAATAGAACAGGATTTGAAGCTGAGTTCAACTTATAAAATGAAATCTATGGTCAAGAATATATAGCAAGGTTTGTTAGAAGGCAACTGGACTGGGGCTGAGCAAATTGCCTAAACTCTGTTATCTTCATTTCCTAGTTGTACAATGAGGCTTATAATAACTACTTCATTGCATGTGTTGTTGGGATTTTATTAGGTACTTACTTAAAGCCCCAAAAGAGGATGAAACACACAAAAGTTTGGAGTTTTAGGACATGTTAGATTTTTCCTTTCTTCTCCCACTCCTTTTCAAAGATAATTTGGGTAAAGTTAAAATATTTACATTTTCAAAATTCCATTCAAAGTGTCAAGGGAAATTTTTGTGGGTAATTGCTTTTGAGATGTTTTTTGAAGAAAGAAAAAAAAAAGATAGCATCTTGATTAGTCTGGGCAGGGAAGGATATTACAGGAAGGTTTTATGGGGGTTATATTTAATTCCACATGAAATTTCATCAATGATAAACATTTAATTCTGATATTCTACATTTAAATAAGTAAAACTTAATTGAAATAAAGAAACCATGCCTAAGGAAAGGTTAAGTGCTTTCTCATGGAAGTTGGACATTTATAATAAATCAGATGAGAGAACTGAGATTCTGATTCAGAATACTGTACGTGAAAATAGGGGCAACATTATAGATGTTAGTGGACCAAATGTTGACATCAGAGCAGGTCAAAACTCAAAAAGAAGACAATGTACTCAGAGATACACTTAGTCTAGAGCCTATTCATTATCCACTAAAAAAAAAAAACCTTAAAGATTATTACCTCATTGATCTTAGTAGACTATTGTTTTACTTTTGCCACATTTGCATATTTAACCTAGTTTTTCTATTATTTTTGAGGGACATATTTAGTTAATGAGTAAACCGAGCTGCCTGCCCAGCAACTGAAACACCACATAACATATTTGTTCTATATGCATTATTTGATATGCTATTGTCCTTAGATTGCAATTTTAAAATGAAACAAATAAAAAAAATATTTCATTTTTGAAAAAGTACACTCAAAAGAAATACAACTGCCATTGATACTGAGAGTAAATATAAACCCAAAAACTCTAAAAATCTTAGCCAGAGAATATATCTAGTGGTAAGTGTTCACTAGTTTTGTGATTTGCAAAGATACACCTTGTTTAAGTCAAAATTCTAATATGGAAAGAAAGGACAAGGGAAGTTATGATGGCTGAAATGCCCTTCCCTTTTTCTTTGACAGCATCATGAAAGGGAGACTCGACAGGACAGTAACTCAAGGTTGTGGGCTAGAAGAGGCATTTTAGCTGCCACTTTGTATAAATCTGGCTCAGGAACAGAAGCTTTATATGTTTGTAGGAATCCAGTTCCTGGACATATGCAAGCAATTAGTTCCTCGATAATTTTAGTTACATTACAAGTCAAATGTAGTGGCTTTGCTTTGTTTTGAAATGTAGTTTTAAATGTTCTGTCTTGGGAAACTGAGTATCTGCTAACCTTACAAATAATGAGCCTCTTTTTCATGTGCCTCACATTTGATTGAACTGAATTAGATACAACAGTTTTTTGTTTTGTTTTGTTTTTGTTTTTTTATTTCAGCATATTATGGGGGTACAGATGTTTAGGTTACGTATGTTGCCCTTGCCCCCCCCCCAAGTCCGAGTTTCAAATATGTCCATCCTTCGGGTGATGTGCTTTGCACTCTTTGTGTATGAAAATACCCATCCCCTCCTCCCCCCTCCCCCCTGCCCAACATCCAATAGATGTTATTCTTATTTGTGCATTTATGTGTTGATCAGTTAATACCAGTTTGATGGTGAGTACATGTGGTGCTTGTCTTTCCATTCTTGGGATACCTCACTTAGTAGAATGCGTTCCAGCTCTATCCAGGAGTATACAAGAGGTGCTATATCACCA
>CAUYRB010083084.1:0-24271 GCA_963574695.1 Propithecus perrieri | reverse complement strand
ACTTGTACCATATCATATGGTATTCAGCTGTGTGATATTCATTTAAAGTGTTTTTTGATGGCCGGGCATGGTGGCTCGCGCCTGTAATCCTAGCACTCTGGGAGGCCGAGGCGGGCGGATTGTTTGAGCTCAGGAGTTCGAAACCAGCCTGAGCAAGAGCGAGACCCCGTCTCTACTAAAAATAGAAAGAAATAATCCGGACAACTAAAACTATATAGAAAAAATTAGCCGGGCATGGTGGCGCATGTCTGTAGTCCCAGCTACTCGGGAGGCTGAGGCAGTAGGATCGCTTGAGCCCAGGAGTTTGAGGTTGCTGTGAGCTAGGCTGACGCCACGGCACTCTAGCCTGGGCAACAGAGTGAGACTCTGTCTCAAAAAAAATAAATAAAGTGTTTTTTGAAAACTAGGTCAACAAAGTAATATTCTAAAAATGTTTTTATATTGTTAGAAGCCTAGCTTCTCTGGAGGAATAGTCTCCAGTGAAGAAAGGCCTTCTTTTTGCACCCCTACTGCCACTTCTAAAATTTTGTGCCAAAGTCATAAGTAAAAGAAAGAAAAGAAAAGAAACTTATGCTTTTGAAAAGATTTTGTCCTCTTCTCATTATTTCTTTCTTATTCTTTCTAAAATTACATACTAATTTCTACATTCCCTTCCATCTTCTGCAGTTTCCAGCACATCTTTCCTTCCAGTTAGCAATCTATCTCACAAAATTCAACATCCTCCCCAACGACTCATCTAACATCTTGATTCCACAGTTAATTGACCTATTTCCCCAGTCCACCTTTAGTCATCAACAGAATAGTGACAACTTGAGCTCATTTTCATTTTGAAATGCTCTCCTGTGAAGATCTTAAACTCTAAAATGCATAACATATACATAATGTCGTAGTAATATCATTTACTATATTACAATATATCATATATAAAATTATGACTATAACCAATGTACATTTTAAGAGGAGTAAGATGCACACCACTTCCTCTTTACTCAGCTTAAAAATGTGATCATTTTCTGCTTTGAAACACCCATAATGCCCCTCCTTAATCACATCCTCATTTTTCTCCTCCAGGGGAATCAATAACTAGGATTTCCTGCTCATAAATTCTTTATCTTCCAATTTCCTATTTCTTTATTCTCGAAGCTTTTTTTATTAATCCTTATTATGTCAGTATTATAGAGATGAAGCAAGGTAGACAAGAGTCAATATGGCTAGAACCCATAGAAGACATTTCAGAGATTAGGAAAGTTTTATTGGCATGTAGAAATAAAATTTCTAGGATAAGTGACATCAATTAAAGCAGATGGAGGTAGGTAGAGCTGGCTTAGTTTCAAGGAGGTGAACATCCAGGCCTCAGACCATTTGTGTTATATGTGTTGAACACATCCCAAGTACCCAGCACAACACACTGTACTTGGGTTTTAAAGATGAGTAAGAATCAGTCTCTGACTTTGAGAAACTGACAATCTATTGATCAGAGAGAAATACAAAATTAAACATGTTGTGTTATAAGTAGTATAATAATAGTCATAGTAGTCATAATTGTAGTATTATAGTCATGGTAGTAGTAATGTTAAGTGTTTACAATATACTGTTTTCTTTACTAAGTGCTTTATTTGTATTACTTTAATCATTATAACAGCTCCAAAAACTTTATTTTTACCCTTAGCTTATCAATTAAGAAACAAAGGTACAGAGTGATTAAGTAACTGCTCAATTCATATACCCAAAAGTGGTAGAAATAAAGGCTTAACCCAAGTATGATTTATGATTACCTGTGTTTCCAGAAAGATGACTAGTTATTGTAGACATAATTTAAGGAACCATGCTGTTCCTTAAATGGAAAGAGAGGCAAACGATGTCAAAGAACCTTAGAAGATGAAGAAGAGGATGGGAACTGAGTTGAATCAGAAAGAAGAGAACATCTCCTTCACTAAGATAGGAAAGACAATCAAGCAGCAAATCGGCAGAGCTGTTAAGAAATAGGTTTTGAAGTCCAGAAAATCCGAGTTGACTACCAGCTATAGTACATTTTACTTAGTGACGTCTATGGGCATTTTTATTTTACCTCCCTGGACCTCAGTTTTCCCATCTTTAAAATAGCCAGTATCTTAGTTCTTTCATCCTTAAAAGAGAAATGACAGAGAACTTATTTATAGAATTGGGGTAATAAGTAACATTGACATAACACCTACTGCTAACACTGATATATATTAATTTTTCTCCATTTCTGTTTTGATAGTGATGAGAAAAAAGATGTTCTTTTTTATTTCCAGAGAAAATGTTCTTGATTATATCTACTCGCACTACCTGTAAACATTTAGCCCTCCACTTCTTGTCTTAGTCTTTTCACCTATAATTTCTCTCTCTTCCCATTTCAAAGCAACAATGACAATACTCTCCCTTAGCCATGCCATTCATTTGAACACTTTTCTACTTGTTGCCTTTTCTCATAACGATCTGCCAAAGAGAAATTCTAAAAGACTCTCAATAAGATAAAGTACTTATGTGTTTGACTTTTTATCCTGTAAAAACCCCATTAGATTAAGATGCCAACACTTACATCTTACTTTCCGACTATGTCATCTTTGAATTCCTAATTTTGGGCAACTATCTGCCATCATCACTCCTAAAGATGTATTCTAAAGTAAATAAGTCAAGCATATTTTACTAAGTAATCATGTGTATAATTTTTAAAAATACATAGTTCTCAAAGTTAGCATTTTCAAGCTTGAAAAGGAAACTTTTCTATATACTTTACTACATAAAATATCTTCCAGAGAACAAAATGATTCTTTTTATATAGGTTCAGTGAAATAAACTATATTATATTTTATATATTTCAAATATGAAAAAGTTTGAGACATAGTCTAAGCAATTGTAAGTGCTAATGAAGAACTTTAAAAAATAAAATCAAACTTGAAAAAAAATGTAGCATTAAAGAAATTCATATTTATTGCAATAAGACATAATGTGCAGGAAGTAAATGTAAGCACAGGCAGTTTTTCATAGTCTCTAAAAATCACGTGAAAAAGACTACTACCATATTCACACCTAGAAAGATAACAATTTATGCAAAATCACTCCCTTTAAAAAGTAAAGATGAAAAGAGACATGACACCTCAAAACCCTGCCAAACTAAGGATAAACACAAGAAATAAACCATATGTGTTGTGGGAGGCAAATCCACAAAGAAACTGTTAGGCAAAAATAAGACCAAACTGTGACATGATCCAGATGTTCACTAATATGATGGTCTCAGCAAAATCTGACGGACTTCAAGGTCTTGTAGGAAAGGATAAAAGTTCCCAAAGTGTGAACACTGATCGGCTTCAATTATTTGGTAATTCTTTTTAAATAATTGCTTTTGTTTGAAGTATGGTCGTCTTTCAGCTTTAACTATCTTGGAAATTGATAAAAAGCAGCATAAAGAGATGAAACAACAATGAAGGCTTTGAAGTACAATCATTCTGTTCATAGGAACTTTAAGAGACCATTTGGGCTGGCCCCGGGAAAAGACTGTTGTATATATTAGACAATCTGGAAGGGGGTAAAAGAATGAGGCCTGTACACAAATATTTTATAGGGGGGCATTAAGTTAAAAATTCAACAGGCAATTTGCATATATTCATGGTAGACAGCAAGAAAGATAATTTTCAGAGACAATTTGAGTTAGGCTTTTTTTTCATACCTATACCTACATACAGATGTACCCTCTGTATATCTAGTTCTAGGCTTTGTGTTTCTCAATGCTTTTTAGAAGTCCTCCTATGGTTAAGTAGGAAGACTAATGTCTTACTTTAACTTATGTTAAATGTCTTGCACTGAATACAACAGCTTACCTTATACACTCAACTTTCATTTATTAGCCACACGATGACATAAAATATTTAACATAACATTAAGGGATCGAATTGGAGAGAAAGTGCTCAAAAATAAGAAAGTTTAAGACATAATAAGCAGAAAACTCTCAAATGCTGTGAAGGTAAAAAGAAAGAATGGGGACTGGGAAAGGCAAAGGAAAAAATGCATGATTTTCAAAGGAAGTGAAAGCATGAAAGGAACAAAGATATCATCTCTTTCATTAACGGTGCAAATGCTTGTGTTCCTCTCTCATTCCTTTTTTATCCTTCTGGTTATGCCAGTCTTATGTGCTATTGGTCTCTCTTTATCTTGTCTAACTTGCTCAGCCATCCACTATGTTCAGGCTACTCAAAACATGTGGTCAAATTGTGGACTATGGACATTGGCATCACTCGGGAGTTTATGAGAAATACAGATAACAGAAGACTCACTCCAGATCTTCTGAATCAAAACCAACATTTTGGTTCAATCCTCAAGTGATTTGTATCCACGATAATGTTTGAGCAGCCATGGTGTAAGTGACTCATTCACACAGATTTGGATCTCATTCTCTTTCAGGGGGACAAATTTGGATCATTCTTACTGTATCTGATGGCTGATTTCTCAAGATTTCACTGGCCCAATGGCTCCACTCGGGTTCTCTCCTGTCTGAGTCCCGAGAAGGCTTCCCTGCCTCTAAAGTCTACTGGCCTTAGGGGTGAGGATCAGACACTAAAATGTAAGGGCCCTGGAATATCAGGTTAAAATTACCTAGTCTATTGATGAAGATAAACTATTATATATTTATGGAGTGATTGTGATGAAAATTGATATAAAGTTGTTGTGTTTTAAGTAATATTTACCTAGTAATGATACAGGCTAGATTAGAGGTAGAATTTCACTTAGAAGATATTTCTGCTATTCAGATTTTTAAAAGCCTTTTAAAAAAATGATTAAAAAGTATATAGAAAACCTCAACTATAGAAATATTTTATCTAGCTTACAAATAACATTCTGAGGAGAGGGAGTGTATTGCAGTGGAATGGACATACAATGGAGGAGTATATTTTATAAATAACATTATCTTCTCATTTCCTCTAGGCTTCCTCAGGTAAAGAAACTACAAAATTTCCTAGATTATTATAGTATTAGGCTTCATGACATTTTTTTTTTTTTTTTTTTTGAGACAGAGTCTCACTCTTTTGCCCGGGCTAGAGTGCCGTGGCATCAGCCTAGCTCACAGCAACCTCAAACTCCTGGGCTCAAGCGATCCTACTGCCTCAGCCTCCTGAGTAGCTGGGACTACAGGCATGCGCCACCATGCCTGGCTAATTTTTTCTATATATATATTTTTTTAGTTGTCCGGATTATTTCTTTCTATTTTTAGTAGAGACGGGGTCTCGCTCTTGCTCAGGCTGTTCTTGAACTCCTGAGCTCAAACGATCCACCCGCCTCGGCCTCTCAGAGTGCTAGGATTACAGGCATGAGCCACCGCGCCCGGCCCTTCATGAAGTTTGATAGAAGTTTGCAAGTTGCTTTTTAGATTTGCAAACAATTTTCCAGTTATTTTATTGTATTTTTATTCTGTGAAGGAAATACAGTAATTAAAAACCCTCTATAAATAGAAATACTCAGGTTACCAACAGAAAGACTTTTTAAACTTAAATATGTGACTTTAGCAAAAACAGTAATCAGAGACTATTTCCTATGGATATTTTAGTGCTATCGAAACCCAATAATATATAGAGTCAGCATTTTAAAAATAACCAATATTAACAATGTGTGCATGCATATATGCCATATATTTCTAAGATTCATTTTTCAATTCATACTGGGTGGTCTACTACTGCTTTTTATACTACAACCAACTGATCCCAAGTTCAGGGTGATTGAAAAACATCATAAATAAAATCCATGTGTGTATTGTTTAAGTACCAGATGATATTTACAAAGATTTCAGAAAGTTTGCCAATTCATTGCCAGTAAAACCACCAATTTTTACCATTATTTGTACAATCAGAAGTTTTTCATAATGTTGAATTCGCCCCAATAATCTTTCCTAGAAAATTCAAGGATGTCTGTGAAGGAATGAAATTATTTATGTTGTACTCACTGCTGCATGTAAAAGCAACATACACCATGTGTTTAAGCAGCCCATGAACTTCTTGGACTAGCAATTGTAACTGATTCAGACATTCTTATCAAACAAAATACCTGTCCTTAGGAAAAGAAAAAAAGTCCCTATACTGTTGTTTTTACAAAAATCCTTTATTAATTAGCAGCAGCATTATGTGCCCATTAAAAGTCATTTCCAAAAAAACATTTAGAACTGAATTACTGGATGTTTCATGTCAATGCGATTTCAGGAAGCAGAGACTTTAAATTAAAGTTCAAGGGAGTTTCCAACCATGGAGTTTGAAAAGTACAGTTTTATCTTAAGCTCTCTGTAAATCATCTTAAAATACTGCTGATTTGCTAATGTGTAACACAGACTCCTAAATTTTTATTAGAGAAAAAGGATAAATTGGGAGTAATGGGAAAGGGAGTCTAGGGGCAAATGTAGATACAAGAATGTTTCCCAAGCAGATATGATACTCTAATGGAACAGTTATTATAGGACAAAATAAAGTCACTAACAAAGAGGTGCTGGTTTACTATCTCTGCATCATAATACATAAGCATTTTATTTGTACCTTTGAGTATTAATATTTTTAGCATAAAGAGGTGAGCCTTGGATAAAATTCTCACACAGCATCAATAGCTATATTGTTAGATAGAGCGTAATGCTACAGAATTTTAAAATGCAAATCTCCATTGATAGCAAACAATTTACTCTGAGGTCTGCATTGATAAATGTGCTGTCCTGAGGCACATTTGCAGGAGTTTCCTTAAGGACAAAGGAGCCTTTGGGAGCTGTTTTCTTGGCCAGGTGCAGTGGAGAATCCACATTCCTTCACTGTTTGAATCCTGTGCTGCCCACCATAGAGTAGTGGCTAGTAGCTCATGATTTATAAATGTCATGTGAAGTGGGCAAGGCTTTCATTAGTCAGAAATGCTGGAAAATTTTTCAGCACGGCAGATGAAGTACAGTTTCTAGGAGATTCCTCATCCTTTTCACTTTGGGGCTGAAGAGAGGACCACACAGCACACAGCAAGGTCAGAGGATAGAGGGGCATGAGCATTCTGACCATTCTGGAGAGGAGTCATGTCTCCCCAAGTTTAAGCAAAAGAACTACATATGATTCAGAGTTCAGGGGAATTACTGGAAAGTGAAAGTAGGAAGAGCAGTGGGAGAAAAGATGGAAGGGTAACCAACTCCCTTTTCTTCCTTTTGGAAATATGAATTTTCAAAAGAAGTGTTACTGTAAAGCTAGAGAAAAGATAATTTTAGAGTTCACATTAATTTGAAAAAGGACATGACTAAGGGGTTGGTTCAGGGAGTAGCTTATTTAACTGGAAATGTAGATTCTTAAATCTTGGGTTATTTTACCTAAGTATTAAAAAGCTGTGTGTGTGTGTGTGTGTGTGTGTGTGTGTGTGTGTGTGTGTCTGTGTGTGTGTTTTAATTCATTCAAACATATCCAGACTAATAGCCTTCTCTGTACTTAGTCATATTTTAAAACAGGAAACTTGTAGAATTCTCACATTCAAAACTAAAATTGCTTGTTGGGAAACAACAATCTTTATGACTCAAGTACCTATCCACCTTCCTTATCTTTGCCTTTTATACACCACTGGCTTATAGAATGGATTATAACTCCTCTTTCACTAGGAATGTACACCACAGTGGGGAGAAACCAAACAATTCCATCTTCTCCATAAAATCCAAGGTAAACTCATTTAGATAAATAAAATGCCATATGGCTCCTTGTGGTTGTAGTTTCTTCCTACAAATCTTGACCGTCAAGTTCTGTCCAGTGCTTCTGCTGCGGCCCACATTCAATTCCTGCTGCTCTTCTAGATCCAGCCCAACTCCATACTTCAGCTGCTGTATATCTGGATTCATCTAAAACAGACTATTGGTACTATTAACCAAACCACTTTGAGCCTGTCTCCGCTGATACTCACATATCCACTGCCAGACACCTGTGCCAGAAAGCCACAGCAGTCCCTCGTGCCACACAGAGGTGCCATCCCAATTCCTCTACTACCCTGGCCTTCCTCCTCCTGACATATTCTAGTTCCTGGTTGATTGCATATAATTGAACAATAGTAACAATGAGTCCACACACTTTAAAAAAAAATGTCCTTTATAACCTCTCTTTGTTTTTAGTTTCTTTTTTTAATTTCAATATAGTGAGAGAGTACAAGTGGATATAATCTCTTTTCAGTATCTTCATTTTAAATCCAATCGGAGGGGACTTCAGACAAGGTGATGATTTTTGTCACATTTTTCTGTGTCAGGTGTGAGTGCTCAAATGCAATTATTCTCATTCTCTTCCTAGAGTGCATTTTTCAAAGGCCTCCAAATTTTTCTTCAAACTCTTCCATGGATTCCAGAGGAAAGAAAGGAAACCAAGCAAGTCCCTTGGGATAGGCTACAACTATCACAAGAGTGTTCCAAACAGATTTAAAATGTAACTCTAGCAATTTCCCAGGTTGTGCATCTTAACATTCATGAAATGATTGCTGTTAAGTGAGGGGATTTCAAATAACCTATGTGACAATATAAAATACCAAGAGGGAAGTATTAATATTTCATGGGCAGGATGGATCTTCCTCAAATCTTATTATCCAAATTACTACCTTTTCTGCCTACCTGCAAAGGTTACCTTTATTCTCTCCTTCCATGAGAGACCTGTTCATCTCTGTTCATAATTATACATACTCAGGCACTTGTCTTATACTATGGTTAGAATCTAAGTTCTCTTTTTATAAAAATGCCATCCTATCTCCTATATTACATCCATAGTATACTCTATGTTAATCTTGAGCTCTATTAATCAGAAACAGATGCATATGACAACCATTTATCACATGCTTAGAATATGTAAAAATTAAGGAAATATATATCATGGAGGAATTGGCAATGGGCTCAGGAAGATGAGAAGAGATTTATATATCTCACTTATTTACTTGACAAAAATTATTTATCAGGTCCTTACTATTTGCTGGGACAGAAAATATAAACCTAACCTCTAGGAAGTTACAACTTATCAGTTGAGATAAGATAGTTGATACTGAAATATATAAAAGAAACTGATGAACATCTTAAGAAAGAGGTTTATATGCTATGACAATTCATAGATCGTATAGTTAAATAAAAGAGCCTCAGAAGTATTAATAATTCAGAAGCAGCTTTCTTCCGTCAGAAAGATAGGACCTTATTGGTCCTGTTATACAGAGAAATGGACACACAGTGGAAGGCTTTGATGCTAAGGTTAATGTCTCCTTATATAGTGTTTTTCATACTACATATCACTGTCTCTATGATGGATTAAGCTAACATAAATATTTCTCTATGGTAATTGAAATATTTATACAAATTCACTCATATAAAATGTTTTCATGTAAATATTTTTGATATTTCAAGAACAAATATTTTAAACTAGTGACTTTCTGCTTTTCAATGAGCCTACTAGTAGCTTCTATGACTTTGTACCTATCAATCCCTTCTTAATAATTGTTTTGTTTTTATGTAGAAAGATCCTAGGAGTTTATTCACTTCTTTCACATAGCTCCATATTACATACAACTTAAATTTAGCTAAGCGTATTCACTTTTTAAAAATACACTTCAGGAAGAGTTCAATCTTGAGAATGGGTTTGCACTGGGGGAAAACATCAACAGGCTGTCAACTTTTCAAGTAAAGACCTCTCAGGATATGAGTATCTAGGGATTTTGCAAAGGCTATTTTCACATCATAAAATGTCTGTTTGAATTTCTTGGCTACTTTTGGTTTTGACATTTTGTTTTTCGAGTCAAAGACATCTCAACGTGTCATTATCTTGAAGAATGTAACATTACACGAGTCCAGATGAATATAGAAACTTAAAAGCTCCATGATTTTAGCCAACCTGCACCTGCCATCTTCCCCAGAGACCTACTCCTGTGTGATTTCCTTACAAGAAATAAAAACGTTTTACAGATACTACATACTACAGTAATTCCTGTTATGCAATTGAGAAACCCTCTCTGACTGTTTGATTTTTGCCTTCCACTTCACATTTTGGAAACCTTTGAAGAATTTAAATTAATCTAATCTTTTTGACAAAACTCAATTGATGAGGTTAGATAATGAACATAAAATAGATTGTAATTATTGGCTTTTCTTTTTAAATTGGACTTGCAATCCTGGTCAAGGAAATGCTTTTGCAGATGATATACCTCTAGACCTCTGACCCATATACCATCACTTCGAGAGGACATATTTCATTCATTCATTCAGTAAATGTTTTATGAACACTACTACTCTATGCCACGAATGACTCTAATTGAGGAGGATTTAGTGGTGAAGAAAGAACAAAAAGACAAAATTCCTACATTAAAGGCTCTTAAGCATTCCAGTGTGTGAAACAGACAACAAAACACAAAACGAGTATATATATCTAGCATATCTCTTTTGCCTACAACTTTCTTTAGCCCCAAGCAAAGTACTTTGTACATATGAAGTACTTACCAATTAGTTATTGAATGAATGATGAGGTCTGGCTTTGCTATTTACTATAAAGCTACTTATCATCTTTGCTAAATGGAAATAAAAATAATCATCTATAGAGTTTCTGTAAAGACTAAAACACACAATGTATTTAACGTGTAAATCACAGTGCCAAGCACATAGTACACGGTAAAAAGTGTCAGTTCACTTCAGCATACACTTGCACCCAACACATATTAAATGTTATGGAAATTGAAGGCAAAGAGTTAATCATGTTCTAGTAGGTGGCTAGATACAGCTACGTGGGGTTGACTGCACCCAAATGCATCATGAAGGATGAAGTAAAGACATGCTTTTTCTTCTTCACTTTCAAGGATGTTATCTAACAACCTACAATTGGAACCAAAAGACATAAAGAAGGAAGAAAGATTTCAGCTAATGATTTGAATCAGCCTGAGAAGTGATGGTGGTAGCTCTGTAAAATGGGTAATAGATTGGTATTGGTGTTAGCCAAGCATTTCTGCAGCTGTGGCTAAAAATTAGTCTTGCCCATGTGGTTTCAATATACAAATTGAAGTGGTGAAAGTACTGAGAATGGCAGATATACCAAGTGGGAGGATAAAACGTATTACAAGTATTAAAACTAAAACTGATCATCATATTATTTGATAGTTCCACTATTTGTGTTATATTCATTTTCTTTTATCATCATTAATAAAATTTTGATTATAATAGACACCTTAATTTATTGATTTAACAAATATTGAGTACCTTCCATGTCCCAGAGAATGTATGTATACTTTAAAGTGAATACCCCACAGAAATCTCTTAAAATGAGACAAATACCTCTCTGTTGTTATCATAATATAAATTCTCAGCTAACTGATCCTTAAAGTCCTTCCATTTAAATTGATTCTTATTATCCAACCACGTAAGAGCTTTCACTTGCAAATATAATGCCATGAACATAGAATCAAATAGAAAACACTTAATGGAGAACTGGCCCCATTCAGTTTGATTCTCAACATCTGTCCTTTTTCAAATGAAAACCTCCAAGAAAAAAAAATGACACATTGTAAATCTATGATAGTTTTCATCAGTGTCAGTTGGAAGAATGAAACCAATGCTATTTGGGGTTGTAATTACGTGAATAAAGTCAAAGTGTTTGACATGTGTAGATTCCATACATGAATTTAGTTCATTTGCTAAATTCACCTATTTTTATTAAAAGGTAAGTAGGTCCCATAAATCACAAAATTATAGTCTTTTACTGCTGGAGAACCAAAATAAACAAACAAATAAGCACACTTACAAATATTGAATAATTAAACCTTCAACCAAAAAATATTTCTTTAGCCTCCATAGCCTTACCCATTAGAAACAATAGCATGGGAAAGTATGCATTTCTTTCTTAACTTCCTCACAGGCTACAAAGAGTAAAATCTAGTTAGATAGGGGAAAGGAAGTAATCCAAAACTGAATGAATAAATGGGACAGATTAATGTGGAGACATGTAGACAATCTATTTATTCAGAAACATTTTCTTAACAAAAGCTCTTTCTACCACTCTCTCTTAACTCTGAAATCTCAATGGAGTTGAATATTGTATTTTCTTATTTGGATTGATTCTCCCAAATTCTTTGTTAACTGAGAAAACTGATATTGTATGAATTCTCCAAATGACTGTGGTTTCAAATGAAAGGTACATTTATAAAAGAACTTTAATTCCTCTACTTTTAAAATGAGAGATTATTAATCTTAATTACACATTACTACAGCACCTAATATTTTAAAACTAAGGAGTAACTTTAAGAAGAGTAAAATCAAAATTAAGAAAAAGACTTTTCCATTAGGATATGACAAAATCATATTTTAAAAATAGTGAATGTTTCTCCAAAGTACTTAAAACTTGTTACTTAAAACAGAGTGGGTTTCTTGCTAACTAACTCAATTCTGAATGATAGCCAGTTATGTATCCACAGTTAGCTATATAATAAAGATATCACTACCTGAAATATTTAATATTTGAGCAAAAGCTGACCCTGTAATTAAACTAGCTATGTAAATATCTTCATTCACAATTTCTCAATCATCCCTCATTTTGTAAGCACTCATTTTATCAGTACTTTCTAATTAATTCAACAATTTTTATTACCTTGATCACATTTATAGCTCATTAAATGCAAAAATGAAGTGGCAGAAAAACAGAGCAATGTTGAAACATTTATGCAAAAAATGCAGAAAATAATCTCAGAGGAACTGATTGTTGTTTATCAACTACAATTTTTAGAATGATATGTAAAATGTCATAAACACATCAATCTGCAGTGAAGTTACATAGAATAAATTGTATATTTCTCACAGTCACCAGCTAATGCATTATCCCAAATTAACTAACATGTAAAAAAGGAAACCATAGATTAATTTTGTCACATAATTAAATTGAGGAATTCTTTTAAAATTTACTTTTCTTTTCAAAAGTGATAGGAGCATGAGAAAACACAAACAAGATTTTCCAACAAGATTTGGCCAAGGAAAAGCCACTTTAATTCTATCGAATTGTTATAGTGTACTTAAGCTATTTTGGATTAAATGTATATGAAGAATAGCAGTAAGAGAATAATTTCTAAAATCCAATATAGTGATCCTAGACAGAAAAGAATACAATAACATTCTTGAGGAAATGTACCTGCTATATAGATTAGTCTCCAGTGAAACAATGAGAGCAGGCAGGTCAGTCTGACACTGAGCTATGATCGAGTGACACATTTTAAGCAAAGATTTCACACAGCTCAGAAGATAAAGCAGCAATGTCAAAGTGTGTAAAGAATGGAAAAACAACAGAAGGCCTTCTGTGCTCAGATAACCATGACCAAAGGAAGTCAAGTGACTCAAACTATGAGGCCTTAACCATAGCACCCCTATCTTCCCTGTAAGAGATTCTCTGAACTCCACTGAAGAACACAGAGGAAATTGACAATGAGCACAAACCAAAAAGCAATGACAAATATAGAATCTTGATCCTTCCAAGGCATAGACCTTTTTATTCATTTTATCTTTTTTTCATCTTCAGAAAATCTTCCCATATGCCTCCATTTTAGCACTTAAGATATATTTATATAAGATGTACTCTATATTTTAATCTGACTGGCATCTAAGCCAGATGAGGAGCTTTTTGAGAGAAAGAAAAGCATATCTTATTTATCTTTATTTCTGCCACTGATAGCATAGTTCTAGACATGGAGTAATAAGCACTCAGTAGATGTTTAATTGGTTGAATTGTAATTAAAGTACCACTAGAAATACGTCAAACTTTTAACAAGTATATCAAAATCAGTAGTGCCATTTTTAATATGAATGACAAATGAGAGTATGTGTGTGTATGTGTATAGATAGTATAGTATCAAGTGTATGAAACTTGATGTTATACCTTAGGAGTTGGACAAAACGTCATATCAAGCATACACTGTAGTCTACTCTCACATTAAGCTACAAGAAAGTATATATTTTTAACTATTGTATAAACGTAAGGCCATGCTTGAAAATGAAAAGGAAAGTGTCATAAGATCATTGAGTTTTTCCTGAGAGACTTAAAAGAGAGAAACTTTGATCAAGTAGAAGAATGCCGGCTCAGGAAACTTTTGGAAGGTCTGATTTTTAAAACTTGAAATACCATGGTAGATGCCTGGCGTGGCAGGGAGCAACCATGCAGGATTAACTGCGATACCACAAAGGAGCAGTGTATCTGTCAGCCCAAGCACATTTCCTGTTCCTCTGATATCCCACTCCACACATCCCTCTCTGCTGACACAATCTATAGCATTTGTATTTGTCTTCAGGTAGAACATGGCTGGAGACAAAAGACAATGCTCCAGGTAGCTGGCAATGTCAGAAAAATGGGAAAAAAAAGACCCAGGAGAGAAGAAACACCTCTATCTAAGGATAATTTTGCCCTTCTACCAGAATCATTGAAAACCTTCAGTAGTAAAAGGACCAACTGCAGTTTGAGTACTCCACCCCAGACAGACTTCATTCACTAAAGTAGCCAAACACATGAAAGAGTGTTTCTCTTTCTCTTATTTGTAGAGAAATAAGAACATTTCGATAAAATCACAAGACAGCTTAGAAGCAGCAGCCCCAGGAAACAGAAACAACTGTGGATTAAACATCCGGTTTTTTTAAAGGGCTATCTCGAAGATAAATCTTCACTCTAGCTTTAGAGGAGCTAAAGTGACCTTGATGAGCAGTAGAAGGAATCACAAAGTGAAAATTTTTTAGTAAAAATATATAGACTTAAAGAAAACAAAATCCATAGTTCCAGTCATGTCATGGGTTAGTGCACGGTACTTATAAGAAACAACAATCAGGAGAATTTAAACCTGAGAAAACAGATTAGACAGAACAGCGATTATCAACAGTTGGTGTATTGGAATCTTTTAGCAAAAACAATTATGTGCACTGATGGATGTGTTCATCAATTTGACTGGGGTAATGTGTGCATATATCAAATCGTCACATTGTACACCATGCATGTATACAATTTTTATTTGTCAAATATTTTTAAAGAGAAAAGGTGTTGAGACTTCAGTTTCACACTCAGATATTATGATAAAATTGGTTCAGGGTGCTGCCTGAGGATCATAATTTTTAAAAGCTCCCCAAGCGACATTAATGTGCAGCCAAGGATGAAATCCTCCGTGATGGGCTATCAATAACAGGAATTTAAAACCCATATACACTGTCAGACAGTAAAGGGAGAGATTGGATCTGTGATGCCTTACTATGATATTCAAAGAGCCTTCTAGGATTTATGATATTATCTTTATCCTCTCCTAAGTATTCTCTGTTGCCAGGGCCTATTATTGGGGGAAAGAGGTTTGAATAAGGAGAAGCTCTGGTAAGTTTAGGGTATCTCCAAGGGATATCCTAAAAACTAATCCAACAAAAGTCACACAAAGTAGAATTACCTTTTTGTATTCAACAAGTCCCATTGTCTAGTCCTTACATGCCCAGATTCTTGATCTGCCAGCTTTCCAGAGTTGATATATTCAGGGATGATGAATCCAGCCTATATACAATGTGTAAAGTAGAATGACAATTTATTAATTGGCAATGAGAGATATAACTATGAATGAGATAGAAAAGCATACAGAGGAAAGTTTTTATTTAGCATAGAATCAGGACAAAAGGAATGTCATATGGCTCAAATGTTTGAGAGCCTAAAGCCATGATTATTGAAAATATCTCTTCTTCATTCATTTATTAAAAATAAAAAGAATTTATTGAATTTCCATTATATATCATTATGGCACAGAAACATGTGGACAATGTTTCTCAGGTAGCTGACATTCTAGTGATGGGTGGGATAAGGAAGGCAATAAAGGAATCAATATATACAGAAATCAGTAGCATTCCTATAGGCCAACAACAAACTGAGAACCAATCAAAGACTCAATACCTTTCACAATAGCAACAAAGAAAATAAAATACCTAGGAATATATTTAACTAAGGAGGTAAAAGACCTCTACAGGGATAACTACAAAACACTGAGGAAGGAAATAGCAGAGGACGTAAACAGGTAGGAAACCATAGCATGCTCGTGGGTCGGCAGAATCAACATTGTTAAAATGTCTATGCTGCCCAAAGTGATAAACAGATTCAATGCAATCCCTATTAAAATACCAACATCATTTTTCACAGATCTAGAAAAAATAATTCTATGCTTTGTATGGAACCAGAGAAGACCCCGTATAGCAAAAGCAATCTTAGGCAAAAAGAACAAATTGGGAGGCATCAATTTACAATACATCAATATATAAATTTTAAAAATATCAAATAGTGGGTACAATGTGTTGAATAATGTCCCTCCAAAATCCATGTCTAAATCAAAACCTCAGAATGTGACACTTGTTGAAAATAGGGTTTTTGTAGAGGCCATACTGGATTGAGGTGGGCCCTAAATTGAACGACTGGTGCCCTTATAAGTAAAGGAGAGGACACAGAGAGACAGACACACAGAGAAGGTGGCCATGTGAACACAGAGGAAGGTAAAGATTGGAGTTTTGCTTCCACAAGGCAAAAAAATGCCAGGAGCCACCAGAAGCTGAAAGAAGCAAAAAAGGATTCTCCCTTAGAGTCTTTGTATAGAGCATGAGCCTTTCGGCACCTTGGTTTCAGATTTGGGGCCTCTAGAACTATGCTAGAATAAATTTCTGTTGTTGCAAACCACCTAGTTTGTGGTAATTTGTTATGACAGCCCTGACACAATAGTGATCCGTTGTAAGTAAGGAATTAACAAGAGAATGCTATGATAGAAAAGTAATGAAAGATATTAATTCTGCAATTTGCATGAAACCAAATAGATAGCAGAAAAAGATAAGCAAGAAAATGCTCAAGGTAAAAGAAATGGCAATAGCAGAGGTGCTAAGGCTCTGATAGGTGTGGTGCATTTCAGGGACCAAAATGAGGCTGGAGCTCAATGGGCTGAGAGTAGAAGGTTAGGAGACAGGTTAGACAGGAATTCAAGATACATGTAACATAGGAACCTATGTAGATTTTAATTTTTAGTGCAATATGAAAATGTGGGAAAATTTTTAAAAATAAGCAGAAAATGGAATCAGGATGATTTAGAATTTAGAAAGTTCTCTCTCTGATTGCTGCAGGAGAATGTATTTTGTGTGGTTGGCCCTTCGATGACTAACATATGATCACAGAAAGGGAAAACTTGGAGTAAGCACAACATACTATTTTTAGACCTAATTCTTAGTCCTGTCATTGGCAGCGTGTTTTAGTATCAATGAAATGGCAGCAGGAAAATGGAAAAATATTAAAGGAGAAAGGTACCAACACCAAATCATTGTCATAGATAACAGGCCTCTTCTGATTTTGCTTTTCTTCCATTCTCATTAGCAGCTACTGGTTTTCTAAACTGAGAGTGTGATGAAGGGCTGAGACTCATAGTTTATCAATTGATATTATTGTAATGGTCTTGAACTGTCCTGTTCCTTTATTATTTCTATTTATCACAGAAAGACATAGCTAATTAGCAGTAGTATGCTTAGCTAATTGCATCTGAGAATTTGAGATTTCCTAAAAAAAAAGGCAAAAAAGGCTAACTTGAAATGATTGGTACTGAACATTCTGTCCAAAGGGTGAGCTATCTTGTGTGATATACATTAAAAATAATGACTTACAAAAACCCCACAACCTTGAATGCTATCAATCCCAATGTTTATAATAATTTTGAAAATTTCTAATGGGTAGCCTCCATATTTATGCAGTTGCTAAAAGGAAAATGAATAGCAGGTACGTACTTTGTTATACTAGTAAGAAGCAGTGATGGTGATATGAAGGATAACTTACTGCACTCAAGTGAATTTCCCTGCACATAAACTGGAGAATAACAGCTAGTGAAGGCATGGTTCTTTGGTCACTTACTTCAGGGGGGAAAAAAAATCTTGAGAACTTACTCTCACCTGGGGAACTTGCTCTCATCAGCTAATTTTGAGAACAGGAAAAAGGAAATTGCGTCCCAGCCAGCTTGACATGAGACAATGGGGCAGTCTCCTTATTGCTTAAACATATAGCATTGTGCTGAGCCGTTCTGCACTTTCCTTCTCACAAAAAGCAAAATCAGCCTCAAAGACCAGTGGAGATATTGCAAAAGGAGGATTTATTGAGCTTCATTACATCTTGAAAGGATTAGTTGCACCTGCACATAAAGAATCTCGGTCTGTTCAGATACGTAGGCTGAAGGCTCCTTTATTATACTTCTTTCAAGGGGAGATAGACAGGTACTCTTAAATTGCAAAGCCTCTGTATTCACTGCCAAGGAGCAAGAGTGCCATCTGCTGGTTAATAGGATTGAGCTCACACAAAAGGCTTTTCTTGAACTCCTTAGGAAAGAAAATTATTACACAAAAAAAATTTCATTTCTTTGAAGCTGGATTACAGAATTATTGAAAATATTTCCCCCTCAGAATATTACTCCACTTCCAGTTGCATAAATGAAGTAAAAATGCACTCCAAAAAGTAAAGTGGGATGAAGGGAAAGGAAGGAGAACAAAGGATGTCTTTTGACAGAGAACATTAACAGAGAAGTTCTCATTTTACCGTTGACAGCTTTTTTTTTTTCCTTTCCTAACTAGTTATTTATATTTTCTTGCAAATTCCTTCAGGTAAATTAGCTATTATATAATGTGGAAATTCTTCATGATTAAAACATAATGTTCTCTACTTAAGGACATCTAAATTAGAGTACATATATATCAAAAATATAACAAAGTATAATCAATTTATTAATGCTACATTACTTTGATAACTTCTTTGTTCCACTTAAAACATCACTCACTTATGCAAGGTAACTTTACTTGTTTTTCCTCTCAATTTCTGACCTGTAATTTTAATAATATGCTTTAAACACCCATGCATTGAAAACAATTTAATTATTACATTGAAACAATTCTACTCAATCTACAAAATGTACTGTATTCCTAAACACATTTACCAATTCCAGAGCCTCCAGTTAACTAGCAGCTTACATAAATTCTCCACAAAACTAAGCTGTGATACACACAGCTAGGCACTTCCCAACCCTCCCTTCTATCAACTTTCTGCCTCATATTTCAGCTGCCAGCCTATTCAGGGGTTCCTCAGCGACAGCATGCCAACTGCTCCGCTTCCCCCAAGACCCACAACTAATGGCTGGTAGAGACAGGAATACAAAGGCCAGACATTTTGACCTAATTTAAAACTACTCTAGTGGGTCATCTCAGCTTCAGAACTTCTCACAGCATAGAATTCCGTCAACCTTCATAACTTTGATTTGGTCTTTTGCCCAATCCTGCTTCCTTACCCTTCCTTCCTTATGAGATGACCCCAATGACATTCTCTAATGAACACCTTGCGGTCAAACTCCATCATCTGCTTCCAGGGAAATCCCAAAAACAACTCAAGCTGAAGGGCAGCCTTGTTGTGACCACTTTGCTTTGTTTTGTCCTCTTCTCTGGAAAAAGGCTTTATTCTTTAACTTAATCGAGATATTTTTATCCTTTTTCAAATCCTATCTAATACATAATACACTTTTAGATAACTAAAATGCTACAAAATAGCGTTTGATCATCATGTCTATTTCATATAATGGAAATATTTTATGTAATCCTATATGTGTATATGTGTGTATTGATATATTGCCATATTAATCTAAACTGTAAAGTCCAAACATTTTATTGGATCAATGTTTTATATTTGAGCTTATGTAACCATAAAATATGGATGCTTACATATGTATTTTAATGTCATATGTTCCATAAAAATATATTTCCATAAATTTATATTCCATAAAACTAATATGATTTTAATATTATATTTAATAATATAATTGATATTGATTATAATATAATATAATTTGAGATGATTGAAATACTTTGTCTTTGCAAGTTAATAAAATGTCACACAGTACCTCCAGTTTAAAAAAAAAAAGCAAAGACAAGAACTAGGATTTTAAGATGGAAGGAACATGCCCTCTAGTGGTAAATATTAATAAAATAAAGCGTTTTTTTAGAGCTTTAAACTCATTAATTGAAATATTAACATTACATAAATAAAATATATATGAAATGAAAATCAACAAATATTAATATTTATTAAGTGCCTACTGTGCTTTGGGTGCTGTATGAGGCCTGGAATACAATTGTGTATAAAATAAAGAGTACGAGTCCTCTTCTAATGTGGTTTCTGGTGACAGTAAGACAAATGTAAAGAAAACAATTAAAATAATTCCATATTTAATGCATAAGATGAAGGGAACAAACAGGATTCTGAGCTAGAGAACAGCAAAGGGAAATTTACTTTAATTGTCAAATGCCATTTACTCCTGTCATTCTAGGAAGCATCAATCTTTTAATTTTTATTTTGTGGGCTAGTGTGGTTGTCTTTGTCACTGTACCTTTGCTTTAAACATCTGAGGAATTCAAGTGTATTAATATAAAACCAAAATCTCAAAAAGGGAACTTATAGCTAAATCAATTGTTCAGAGACATCCTGGAATACTAATTCATACACACAATAGATCTAAAATTTTATATAGTAATTTTGCAGATTTTTCAAAGCAACGAAGAAAAGGAGACTCATTTTATTACCACTAGGAGGGATTCACAAGTAAGAGGAGCCTTCCTCTCACAACAAGAATATAATTCAATTGCTATAAAGAAACAACTCAAGGAAATTCTCATAATCCTATCAATTAGATGAACATAAGGCAAAAGAAAAACAAACTTCTTCAAGATCCTGCAAGATCCCACTGTCTTCTTCATCAATATTCCCTGAACGTTTTAAAATTTTTGCCAATATTAGACCTAACATGCTGCTTGCAAATTGCTCCCTGATAACTTCCATCTCTTCTACTTCCACAATTCAGCCTTCTTATAAGTAGTTCAAGAAACAGTAATGATAGTTGCTGAAAGAGATAACTCCTGAAATCTCAGTGCCATAATGTAATAAAAATGTGAGTGTCTGTTTACTTTTGTCCACGTAAAGTTCAATTGAGCGCTGCTGATCAGGAACGGCGGGGTGGGGGGGAGTTGTGTATTTCCATGCAAGCCCTACAGGGTCTCAGGTGATGGAAGGTGTATCACCTTCAACTCCTGCTCCCTCAGGTGAAACTGGGCATCAAATCCAGCTACTAGAAGGGAAATGGAAATGGAGATCACACAGATGGTATGGGTTGCCTGTGGCAATTACGGGTATAATTTTTACTGCCATTCTGTGGCCAGAAGCTATGTCCATGTCACACCTGACTTCAAGAGAGTTGAAAAAATGCAGTAATACATTATTCCCAGGTGGGAAGAGGAACAAGACTGGCAAACAGCTAAACACCATTGTCATCACATTTCAGAAATATATCCAGCCATTAGCTTTACTACCAAGGAGCATCAATAAAGCTTTGAGTCTCATTTTCCTGAAACATAAAAGTGGATTTAACAAAACCTTCTTTATAATAAATTCTTATTATTCTTTAATACTTTCACTAAATTTTAGTAAAAATAATGAAAATTACTCAGCTCTATTTTAATTTTTAATAATATATATCCATTTTGAATTTTGAATTTGGAATCTATATCTATCCCCAAAGAACATCACAAACCCTCAAAACCTTTCCAAATAACTGTTTAAATTATTTGATGAAATATTCTATATCCTAGGAATATTATCTTATAAGATCAATGTGCTATATCTCTGTTGTACCACATTTATATTTTTAGTAGGAGATTTTACACACATAGCTTAATGCAAAGTACTGACTGAATTTGGGGATTCCCCATGTGAAATCAGGCCAAATGGGATAATATTTAAAGTTTATTGCGTCTAAATAGGTAAGTGCCTTGTTCAAGCAGAAGTAGATATGTAGAGGAATGATAAGTTATGTTCTAATACTGAACATGAACACAGATAGCCCTGGGTCCTCACTCATGCTTAATACTTGGCATTGGTGATACTCTTTTGAATAGTTAATGCTTTGGACTAACACACCTTATAGACCAAACCAACTTTGTTTATGTGTCTCTTCTCTACATAGAGGAGTTTTTAATGTTATCAGAATATTCAAGATGTTGATTTATATCTTGCATAATATTAGTCACCCAAGAAGACAGAATTTCTTCTTCTATGCATTTGACTTGAAGCTCAAATCTGAAACCACTACTCTGTTTACAATTTTTTCTTACCACCTTCTCCTTAGCCTAGTGTATATTGATATGATTCCAAGCTACATTCCAGTAACTTTTATATCTGGCCACTCCATCCTATTCAGCCTCCTGTGCAGGTTAGGATCTATTTTTACTATAATAACAAGCATTCTCCCAAACACATCATGTTCTGTCATGTTTCTCAGCCCTTGCCTAGGAAATACTTTTATGCCTCTCCTTAATTTTACAATTCTAGCTCAAATGGCACCTCTTTGAAATCTTCTCCAACTCTTTCTCCCACCCAAGAATTAGTCTCCCTTGACAATGCTCCCACAAAATTATAGTGCCCTTCCTATGCATTTTGTGTTTGCCCACCTCCCCCAGTACAGTGAAAGCATCTCAAGAAAACTACCTTTTATTGGTGTACCTACTTCACCAGCTAGAATATTGCCTGGCTTGGGAGACAGTTACAAGTGGACTGGGCCAGGGATAAAGCTTTAAAGGGTTACAAGCTCATGGTGAATTATCCCAATGCTTCTCAAATTTAATCCATATACAAATCACTTGGGGGAAATTATTAGAATGCCAGTTTTGATTCAGTAGGTGTGGGGGGGGGTCTGAGATTCTGCATTTCTAAGCCTCTCCCAACTGATGCCAGTGCTGCTGGTCCAGAGACCACACTTTAAGTAAAAAGAAAAAGATGCTATACAGCCTACAGACACTAACATTAAAAACATCAACAACTAACAGACACAAAAACAAAGCACGCCGTTTTGGATGTCTGTAGGCTGGATGTAGGTAGGGTGCAGCTACCAGCTTGGAATGTCCTTGATCAAGGTGAACTTACCAAGGCCTGCTTGTCAGTCCTCTCACAGATGTATTCTCAGGGCTCAGCCCAGTGCCAGGATCCAGGATCAAGAGCTGTTAAAAACTAAGTAAAAGACTGATGAACCAATGAAAACGAATGAGGAAATAGTTCATCATGACATCAAAAACATAACTTATTTTCTTTATCTATTGAAACGTATTTTGTCCAACATCATGTGCTATCTCTGTGAACATTTCCTAACAAGTGTTGCTCTTTTCCCATCTGCTCTGACTAAAAGCATCGATTTTTTGAATGACTCACAAAGGATGCTGGGCAACTCCTAATTTTGTAGTTTATAAAGAAGTTAATGAAGTAGAGAAATCTGATGGTAGGTCAAGTAAATAAATAATTCATAGTGCCCTTTTGTTATAGGTGAAGATAAAAGAAATTGTGAAGTATAGGGCCTGGCAAACTGGTTAACATGAGTTTAAAAACATTGGAATGAAGTTTAGATATTTTTACTCATTTCTTTCCCTCAGGATTTAGGTAATCATATTCAGGAACAAAAGACTCTAACAGTACTCAGACTAACAGAGCTGAGGGCAGAGAGCAGTTTGTCAGTAATCACAGAGAAAATTATCTTAAGTACATACCCCCTCAAATAGCATGTTTAGCTGCTCAGTATTTCCCTTTGTTTTATAGAGAAAAAGAAGTTATAAGCTTTTTCAAAGAAATTATTGATAATTTTTATTATAAGAGAAGGTAGATGGCAACTTAAACCAGCTGCTAATGAAAACCTAACTCTAGCTGGAATGAGTTTTAATGAGGAACAATTGGCTCTAAATGACAGTTTGGAAGTTTACAAGTATCAGCATCTCCAACTACAGGTTCCAAAAAATAAAGAATAAATTGTTAAAGGAAATCCAAAATCTTGATACATTTCCTCACACAATTACTTTTCTTAAATTCACTCTGGAATTTAACTGGAAACATGCTTAAGTTTATTTATTTATTTATTTTTTATTTCAGAATATTACGGGGGTACAAATTGGTGGGTAACAGACTTAAACCTAAGGCATAAAACTATAAGAATTCTAGAATAAAATGTTGGCAAAACTCTTATAGGCATTGGCCTGGGCAAAGAATTTATGAAGAAGACCCCAAAGGCAATCACAGCAACCACAAAAATAAATAAATGGGAGATGATCAAATTAAAAAGCTGCTGCACAGCCAAAGAAACTATCATGAGAGCAAACAGACAACCTACAGAATGGGAGAAAGTATTCACATGCTACACATCTGATAAAGGGCTGATAACTAGAATCTACATAGAACTC
>CAUYRB010083081.1:0-16758 GCA_963574695.1 Propithecus perrieri | reverse complement strand
CAGTATCATTTGGTCTTTTGGGTAGATGCCCAGTAATGGGATTGTTGGATAGAATGGTACTTCTACTTGTATCTCTTTAAGATACCTCCATTTTGCTTTCCACAGAGGTTGAACTAGTTTGCAATCCCACCAACAGTGCATGAGTGTTCCTATCTCTCCGCATCCACACCAACATTTATTGTTTTGGGACTTTTTGATAAAGGCCAGTCTCACTGGAGATAAGTGATATGCAAAGATGTGGAAACAACCCAAGTGTGCATCAATACATGAGTGGATTAATAAAATGCGGTATATGTATACCATGGAGTACTATTCAGCTTTAAGAAACAATGGTGATATAGCACCTCTTGTATACTCCTGGATAGAGCTGGAACGCATTCTACTAAGTGAGGTATCCCAAGAACGGAAAAGACAAGCACCACATGTACTCACCATCAAATTGGTATTAACTGATCAACACATAAATGCACATATAAGAAATAACATCTATTGGATGTTGGGCAGGGGGGAGGGGGAGGGGGGAAAAGGGAACGGGTATTTGCATACACAAAGAGCGCAATGCGCACCACCCGAAGGATGGACATATTTGAAACTCGGACTTAGGGGGGAGGGGGGAACAAGGGCAACATACGTAACCTAAACATCTGTACCCCCATAATATGCTGAAATAAAAAAAAAAAAAAAAAGAAACCAGGGTAGAGACATGGAAGTAAAAGGAAGATTATAGCATCTCAAATAAGAGTTTTTAAGACTATCTCCATGAAAACTACTGAGTTAAAAATTCTAAACTACCTTTATTTATTTTAAGAAATAAGATAAATTATAGGAATTTCTAATAATACAATAAAATATCAGCCTTCTGGAATATCGTAAGTATAGATTGTTTCAAACAAAAAAAATCCATTTGTTTAATTTTAGTCAAATAGAGTGGAATTATATTCAAGCATGTTTTACATTTGTACATGTTCTTTACATTTTTTTAATTATAAAAGCATTATAGGTACATACGCCAAGGGAAACTCTTATAATATACAATAGGAGACACGTACGAGAATGTTCAAAACAACATTGTTTATAACATGCAAAGCTGCAAAGAACTCAAATGTCTACCAAAAGATAACAAATAAATTATGTATTTATACAACAGAGTACTGTAGGCAGAGAAAATGAAATTATAGCTACAGGCAACATGGATGAATCTTAGAAACATAATATAGAATAAAAAAAACCAAGTCGTGGAGTACAACTCATGTAAGCATGATACCACTTTTATATAGTTCAAAGACGAACAGCTCTAAATTAGATAATTGTTTAAGGAGTACACAGAGAAATACTGAAGCCATATTTTTTTAAAAAACAAAGAAATCATTCTTCAGAATATCAGGGTAGTGATGGCTAGTGAGAGAGAGGCAGAGGAAAGGGATTAGGAGCAGAACACAGATCAATCCAACAATATTAGAAAAGTTTCCTGTGGGTGGTGGGTTCACCCATTTGAATATAATTCATAACTTACAGTAGGCCTAGGGGATATGTTCCAAGACCAGTGGATGCCTCAAAGCTCAGATAGTACTAAGCCTTATATATACCATGTATTTTCCTATGCATACATATTTATGATGAAGTTTAATTTATAAATTAGGCTCATGAGAAATTAACAGCAATAATATTAATAAATAAATTAATGATAATAAAATAGAACAATTATCACAATATGCCAGTATTACTACTTTCACATTTTGGAGCCATTGTTATGTAAAATAAGGATTACTTAAACATAAATACTGCAACACCAAGACAGTTGATCTGATAACTGAGTCAACTACTAAGCAAGTAATGGGCGGGAGTGTGTACAGGGTGGGCACACTAGACAAAGGGATGATTCATGTCTCAGGTGGGACAGAGCAGACAGCATGAGATTACATCACGCCATGCAGAACAGTGCACAGTGGAAAATTTATGAATTGTTTATTTCTGGAATTTTCCATTTGATATTTTCGGGCTAACATTGACTGCGTGTAAACCGTAGAAAGCAAAACCAAGGATACTGCAGTACTATATATCTATACTGATAGATACACACACACGTATATATAAAATATTGTAATTATATTATATATGTAACATTACGATTATACTGTAACTATATGTTATATTATATATAATAATATTATGTAACATTTTTTAAACCCAGACTATGCAATGTTGAACTAGAAATCTGATTTCCTTGCTCCTGATCCTGTACTGTTATTGTCTCCGGAATTTTTTTTTTTTATGTCTACTCCGTGAGTAGATTATACAACCCAGCTACTGATTTAGAAAGAGGCATACTTACCATATGATCTAGCAATAAAAAAAAAAAAAAAAAAAACATAAAAAAGGGGTACATGAAGACCTAAGATTAAAGGTCATAAACTTAACTACAGGAAGAAAGCAATTCACAAAGTTTACTCTGTAACCATTCTTCAAAAGTCATGTGACAGAGGGTGGTGACCGTAACAGCCCCAGACACCAGGAATGACATACCAATACTCAACAGCCACGCCCAGGCTAGTTTATTTCCACAGGCCAAGACGGCACAGAATTGAATTCCCAAAGAGTTCAATGAACCCTCATGTGTTGTAAACAGATCGAAATAAAACACTGTATTTAGTCTGCCCAGGCTGCTACAACAAAGCATTATACTAGAGACCAGGTGGATTAAACCATAGAAATATATTTTCTCACAGTTCTGGAGGCTGAAAGTCTAAGGTCAAGGTGTGGGCAGGGTTGGTTTCTTCTGAAAACCTCTCTCCTTGGCTCATAGATGGTCGTCTTCTCACTGTGTCTGAACGTGGTCTTCCCTCTGCAAGTCTAAGTCCTAATCTCTTCTTATAAGGACACCAACCACATTGGACTAGAGCCCACCCCAGTGACCTCATTCAATCTTAATCACCTCTTTAAAGAACCTGTCTCGAAATACAGTCACATTTTCAGGTACTGGCGTATTCAAAATTCCACATATAAATGTCGGGAAGACACAATTCAGCCCAGAACAGTCACCAGGGAAAATGATAGACCTATATTTCAAATTAGACCAGCATTGTCCAAGAGACTTTTGCATAACAATGGAAACGCTTTACATCTTCACTGTCCAGTTAGGTGTTAGGTGCGTCTATTACCTTCACTGTGGTGACGGCAGCACAGCCGTTTGCCTATGTCCGAACTCATCAAATTGTACACAATAGTACTCGTATGTGCAGGTTTTCATATGCCAATTATATCTCAATAAAGCCGTTTTTTAAAAAAAGAAAGACAAATATTTCATAATTCCCTTATGAGGTATCTAAAGTGGTCAGATTCATAGAATCAAAAAGGAGAATGGTGGTTCCCAGGGGCTGAGGGGAGGGAGAAACTGCTCCCATGTCTTCCTCCTTCCCCTCCCAAGGCCTTCAAACTCGCTGTTTCTTCTAATTAAAGGCTTTTCCTCCAAGATCTTTGCACAACAGCTTCCTTCTTGCCATCCAGGCCTCATAGCAAAACCACCTCCTCAAAGGAGTCTTCCTTGACTGCCCTGTACAAACTAGCAGCCTCCCCTCAACCCTGTCACCTCATTTTATGTTGATCATGATACTTTATCTGATACCATCTTGTTTATTCATTTGTTGTTTATTGTCCATTTCTCATCCCCCACCCCACTGCGCCATAGGCTCCATGAGAGCAAGGACTTTGTCTTGCTTGCTGCTCTAATTCTGGCTCCTAGATAAGAGTTACATCCTCAATAAATATCCCATGAAGGATGGATGGATGGATGGAAGGATGGAAATATGGAAGGATAGATGGATAATGGGTGGATAGATGGGTAGAAAATGGAACAACGGGAGAACAGAGGGATGATGGATGGAAGGATGGGTGGAAAATGGAGCAATAGGACAGGTGGATGGTGGATGGATGGATGCCCCCTAGACAGCCAGCCAACAGCCTGGGCCTCAGCCAGCCAACAGAGTTGGTGAGACCACATTGCACCCAGGAATTCCAAGCAGACATTCACAGGGTAACTGATTATTTGCGTGGAGTCCTGCAGTTTGCTCACTGTCACAGCCTCATCTGAACAGGATGGCACCTTACACAGTCCCCGTCCCCGGGGTCAAGAGGGGGTGACCAGGTGTGGGTAACACTCACAAACCTAACAGTTAGTTCAGAAGGCCCAGCTTAGCACTGGGCACACGATCTATAAAACCGCTCCTGCTGTCTGATAAAATAATTTCAGTCTGAGGACTCTTCCCAAGGAAATAATCCCAAAGCAAGGAGGGATTGGTGAGGAGCAACTTTGTATCTTAATATGATAGAATAGTGTTTAAAAAAAAACTCTCAAATACACAGCAGCAAGAGAATAGCCAAGCAGCTATTCATTACTGCTATACATTATATAGGTAATGTGCTATACATTATATAGGTGCACAATCTTTTATCCAAATGCTCTAGGGCCTGATGCATTTTAGGAATCAAAATGTTCCCAATTCTAGAAAAGCTATATACATTGCTTATATTCTATTGTATAGCACACCCAGCAGAGTTGGGGGCAGTACAGCAAAGACACTAATATCTTCTGCAAAACAGATATGCAATTATCATAAGTGGGATAAATAAACAATACCAATAGCCTTGTATCTGTTAAGATGAGGTTGGGAAAAAGAACTTTCCCAGCAGAGGAACTTCTGGTTTATGGAGCTTCTAAGATTTCAGAATCGAAGACAAGGACCTGAAGTACTGGCAAGAACAAGCGCAGACTTTAGGTTGATAAGAAGACGGGCCCTCTTTACATAGTACTGAACAACTTGTTTAAAAAGACGAGAAATAGCATGGGCAGCAGAATGCGCTCCATCAACCTGTACCATACATGCTAACAAGGACAGGGACAGGACCAGGGCTGCAGAGTCTCCGCCCACGAGGCTGTGAGTACCTGGTTGAAAGGAAAAGCAGGGACAGGGTGGGCGCGGGGTGGGGAGGGGAAAACGAGGGCAGGAAACAGGGCCATCAGAACCACTGCCTCCTTCTGGCTCTTCCTCCCTACCCAGGGCCCACCAGCGTGTGGGGGAGCCGGGACAGAGCACTAGCTCTCTGCTCAGCAATGGAAAAGGGGTCGCAGGGCACCACCAAACGACATGCCTTGTAAACCACGTGCTAAGATTTCGAGTGGGGCCCTTGCTGGGGGCCCCAATCCAGTCTTGGTGGTTCCATCTCTGTGGCAGTGGAAACCCCAGGGGACTGTATCCACAGGGAGCAATGCCAGAGGCCTTGATGGGCAAATAGCTAAACTGGTATTTTTCTAGTACAAACAGAATTGCTGGAAGCAGATGATGCCAAGAAAGTTGCATTCCTCCTGGGTCAACTTTCAAATTGTTATTCCAAAATACGTGGTCTCCCTCTTCAGTCTCCTTATCCCAAAAAAGTAAAATTCCACAGGCTCTTTCTTTAATTTTATTTTGTTAATCGGTATATAGCAATTGTACGTATTTATGGGGTACGTAATGATGGGGTACACAGTGATGTTTCCATACATATATATAGTGATGAAATTAGCATATCCATCATCTCAAACATTTACCATCTCTTTGTGTTGGGAACATCCACTATCCTTCTTCTAGCTATCTGAAAGTATATATTAATAATATATTAATATTATGGTTAATTATAGCCATCCTACAGTGGTATAGAATACTAGAACTTATTCCTCTTGTCTAGCTACAATTTTGTATCCTTTAATACGAGCGTTTTTTTTTACTGTAGTAAGAAAACTTAGCATGAGATCCACACTCTGAATAAATTTTTGAATGTACAATACAGTAAGTATTGTTAACTATAGGCCCTGTGTTATACGGCAGAGCTCTAGAATTTATTCACCTTGCATAACTGAAACTTTATACCCTTTGAATAGCAACTCCCCACTCTGCCCCCAGACACAGCTTCTGGCGACCATCTTCTACCCTCTGCTTTTATGAATTCGACTATTTTAGATACCTCGTACAAGTATTAATAGAATTATGCAATTTGTTTTTCTGCAACTGGCTTATTTCTAGTTCATCCATGTTGTTGCATATGGCAGGATGTTTTTCTTTTTTATGGTTTAATAATATTGCATTGTAATCCTCACCACAACCCTTAGATTTGGGGATCCTTAGCCCAATTTATAGGAGAGGAAACTGACATTCATATAAGATATCACATGACTGGTTGAAAATTATATAGTTTCTCAGGCAGAACAGGGATTCGAACCAAGTTTTCTGACTCCAACGTGTAGTTTTTTTTCACAGCACAATTATCCCATGGAAAAATCTTCTTAGTGGGGAATCTATATCCCTGGAAGGAAAAGTTTGCTTTTTAGAAACAGAAAGAAGACATTTGAACCTAAGATTGGTGAGTGAAGTAATGTAGTGAGTAGACCATACAGATATTCGACCTTGAAATAGAAAACAGACTTTGGGGTCCTGGGCAAGTCTTCCTGCCAAACTGAGCCTCAGTTTTCTCATCTATAAAATGAGATTATTGGACAACATGACCTTGAAAGGACCTTCAGGAAAGGTGACCCCAGTGATGTTATGCTTGTTGCTGGATATACAAGTTTAGCCAAATTTTGTTTAAATTATTAACTTCATTGCATAGGTAGTTCTGAAACAAAAAGGGCAATCGCTTTGCTTTACAGAGAAAAAGTACAAGACGTAGAAAGCTGTTAAATCTTACTGAGGAAAAACCACCCCCACCATCTCCTGCCTCGTGTCCCCAGAGACACTCTCAGAATTTGTTTGTTCAAGCGACATAATCAGTAACATCTAAAATTAGCACCCGCGCTTCCTCCCTCTCCCACTTCATCATTTCTGAGAGGCTCTATAGATTGAAGAATTGCTTATAATGATGATGGAATAACTCATTTAAAAAAAATCGCAAACTGAGAAAACAAGTTTACTGCCTTATCTTTGAATAGTTTGGCCCTGAAAGGAAAACTCTATCTTTCACCAAACAAAGGGGAAAAAGCAATTATCTGAGATGAAAACCCCCAGCCTGTCACCATGCCTCCGGAAGATGGAATTCATTGATCAGAGTTAAGTTCCAGGTCTAGGTGGAAAAAAAATAAGGTCCCTGCATCATTAATTTCAATAGAAACTAAAATAATGGGATGCAGCCAGGCAAAAACACAATGAGATGTAATGTTCCCCGTTTCCTGCGTCACCTGCTCCCAGAGTGCAGTGGGGCAGGAGGCACGCTTACACTTTCAGCTGCCCACAAACAGAGTTTCCAAAGGTGTTGGGCTTTCTTCTCTTTTCGTTATATTTCAAACATTCAAAAAAATGCAGAGAATCATACAACACATACTCACGCACTCATCCAGATTTAATCAACGTTGGCATTTTGCTATTTTGACAAAATGCCCTTCGGGGCATTTTAAAACAATGAAATGTTACAGATACAGTATGATGGAAACTCCTTCACTACCCACTCACCCTTCCTCCTTCCCCAGAGATATCCACTGCCCTGATACTGGGATATATAGTTCCTCTGCAGGTTTTCATATACCCTGTACATACGTTGTTCTGCCTGTTTTTCCCTGTTGGGGTAAAACACACGTAACATAATAAAATCTCACCTTCTAACCATCTTGAAGTATACAATTCAGCAGCATTTAGTATATTCACAACATTGTGCAACCATCACTGCTATCTAATTCTGGAACATTTTTATCACTTCAGAAGGAAACTCCATGCCCTAAGCAGTCACTCCCCACTCTCCCCTGCCCCCAGCCCCTGGCAGACACAAACCTGACTCTGTCTCTATGGATTGGCCCGTGATGGACATTTTATACAAGCAGAATCATGTAATAGGTGATCTTGCAACTGACTTCTTTCACTCAACCATAATGGTCTCAAGGTTCATCCATGTTGTGGGATGTATCAGCACTTCGTTCCTTTCTTGTGGCCCAATAAGATCCCATTTGGTGGATATACCACATTTGTGTTTCCATTCATCTGTCGATGGACACTTGTTTTCCTTTTTTAAAAATAGATTTAGGAGGTACAATTTGAACTTTGTTACATGTATACATTGTATAGTGGTGGTGTCTGGGCTTTTGGTGTACCCATCAGCCAAGTGGTGGACACTGTCCCCTCACCCCTTCCCACCTTGTGAGTCCCCAATGTCCATGATACCACTCTGTGTGCCCTTGTGTAGCCATAGTGTAGCTCCCACTTACAAGTGAAAACATGCAGCATTTATCTTTCTGTTCCTGAGTTACTTCACTTGGGATAATGGCCTCAAGTCCCATCCAAGTAGCTGCAAAAAACATTAGGTCATTCTTTCTTATTGCTGAGTAGTATTCCACGATATAGAAATCCCACATTTTCTTTACTCATTCTTGATGGACATTTGGGTTGCTTCTGCTTTTCAGCTATTATGAATAATGCTGCAATAAATATTCATGTGTGAGCTGTTTTTTTGTTTTGTTTTGTTTTGTTTGATAGAGCCTTGCTCTGTTGCCCAGGCTAGAGTGCCGTGGCATCATCATAGCTCAGTGCAACCTCAAACTCCTGGGCTCAAGCAATCCTCCTGCCTCAGCCTCCTAAGTAGCTGGGACTACAGGCATGCACCACCACGCCTGGCTAATTTTTTCTATTTTTGGTTGCCTGGCTAATTTCTCTCCATTTTTAGTAGAGACGGGATCTCGCTCTTGCTCAGACTAGTCTCGAACTCCTGGCCTCAAGTGATCCTCCCACCTTGGCCTCCCAGAGTGCTAAGATTACAGGCATAAGCCACCATACCCAGCCATCATGTACAGGTTTTTATGTGGACATATGTTTCGATTCTCTTGGATACATACCTAGGAGTGAAATTTCTGGGTGATATGGTAACTCCACATTTAATATTTTCAGGAAGTTCCAGACTGTTTCCAACACTTTACATGTATTTACATTGGTATCATCCCATATCTGCTTGTTCCACTTACCCTTATGTTTTGGAGATTCCTCCAATTTAATATTTAGCTGTCACTTACTTATTTTAGTGTTGTGTAGAATGCCATTGCATGAACAAACCACTGTGTTTGCCGTTCCCCCATTGCTGGCTATCGACATTGTTTCCAGTTTTTCTTTACCATAAATAACTCTGCCATGAAGGGAGTTTCAATGATTTCCATCTGTGGACCAAATCTGCAGGGCAGGAGACCCCCACAGACTGCGTGGTACCTACTTCTAGTTGACGGCACTCCCAAAACTCTTGATGTAACGGTTCCAACTTGCAGGGGGGGAGTTTAAGTGAGTGAGCTGAAGGGATGCATCAGACCATGCCCCCCAAAATCACTAAAGCTCTAAGACTGGAGGGTGGCTGGTTTGACATTATTGCCAGTCATTTGCTGCACTCCCTGGAAGAGGTCCCTGCTGCTCCCCTACCCTCAACACCAGGCTTGGCTATGATTGGCCTCAGAATATAAGCAGTAGTGACATCTGCCACGTAGGAGCAGGAGCTTTGAAGCCATCCCCTGCCTCTTCCTCTGCCACAGGAACAGCACAGCCCAGATGAGGGCCGCTGCCTCATTCCGGATCCTGGAATAAAAAGCCATGGAGCAGAGCCGCAGCTGGCCCACAGGGACCGACAAAGCGAGCAAAACAAACTTCCAGTGTTGGGAAATCCTGAGATGCTGGTGTTGCAGAATAACTTCACAAAAGGGAGGTCTTCATGGGAAAGGTCTCTTCTCTATCTTTATCCCGACTGAACTCTCTGCAGTTTTCACCTGAACCCCCACAGACTAATTTTTAAGCTCCTTTAGGCATCATTCAAACTAAAATACGTTTGCCAAGTATGGACTTTGCCCATTACCCAGCCTAGAACTTGGGGTTGAAAAACACAGGGAAAATAACAAATGACAATAGCTAGCATTTGTGCAAACCTGCTCTGGGCCAGGTGCCGTAGCAGGCACTCATGCAGGCAGGCTGTCAGCTGTCCCCACGTCACCGGAAGGAGGTGGGCATTTCCACTATCCCCATTTCACTGATGTAGAAATTGATGCTTCAAGGTGTTGAGTGACTAGGCTAAGGTGATACTTGATCTAATAAGAGGCAGTTGAAAGAACCGAACCTGCACACTTGGACTCCTGTGATCGCTCAAGTCACACGGCCTTCATCTAGCGAGCCTGCCGACATGTGGTGGAGAAAACATTCTGTCATGTCCCCGCTGTCTGTGGAACGTATCGCACGTGCCAGCCTCTGTGTCGGGGCCTTGGCAAAGGTGAGCCAGACAGACGCAATTCCTACCCCGGGGCAGATGACAACGGGGAAAATATGTACATATTTTAAAAACTAATTGCATTCCACTTCCATGAAATATCCAGAATCGGCAACTGACAGAGCCAGAAAGCTGATTAGCGGCTGCCGGGGTGGAGAACGGGGAGCGACTATTTAAAGTACATGGAGTTTCCTTCTGAGATGACGAAAAATCCTGGCACCAGACAGCCGTGGTGGCTGAGCAACACTGTAAACGTACTAAATGTCACTCACGGTAAATTTTATCTCGTGTGTATTTTACCACAGTAAAAATAAAACTACTTGTACAAAAACGTATCTTGAAACAAGTGCTGTGGAGAAAGTACAGGGACCCACCGAGCTACGACAGGGAGGCCCACCTTGGTCCGGGGTTCCGGGGAGGCTTCTCTGCAGAAGCGACGCGGTTACCACCCCGCAGCGTCACGCAGGCTTCAATGCAAGACTCACAAAGGCCGGCCCTGTGTATCGTGCCCTCGCGCGGCCTGTACACTCACCCGTAGCAGTGACAGCAGTTCGTCATTGTTTACTTTTTTGTGTGATCCTTTTTCAAAGAGTCTTTCTCCCGCTAGAAAGCAGACTTTTTCATTCATTCCAGCACCAGGTAGTTTTTGAGCTCAGAAGCCCGTGTTGACACTGGGACAAATACAGTGACAGGGCCACTGCCCTTGCGAGGCTTACAGCGCAGTGGGGGCACAGTCAACAACAAGCCAACCAACCAGTGCCAGCAGACTGCGACATGGCAGCGCACAAAGGAAGCAAAACCACAGCCACGGCCACGAGGGAAGGCGGGGGAGGCGGCTGTGGACAAGCGTCCCTGGGACGGAGGACATGAGGCTCGAGGAGCCAGCCACGCACAGGGCAGGGGGAAGGCAGCTCCAAGCAGAGGAAAAGCAGGGACAAAGGTCCGGAGGCTGCAAGAGTTGGCACATTGGGGTGATTAACAGGAGGCTGATGAGGGGGCACAGACACAAGAGGAAATCCATCAAGGTGGGGGGTGCGTGCCTGTCTTTTCCCTGCTGGAATCCAAGCTCTGGCGCGGGGCCCCATGCTTGGCGTTTGTTGGGAGGGACGAGGGACTGAGAAGCTCTTCCTGGGGGCCGTGAGATCTGGATTCTAGTCCCGACTCTTCCCACTCGCATCATGACCTCGGGCACATCCCAGCAGTAGGTTCAGTCCTGGACAGGAAGGGCACACTCCTGCCCTCAGCGAACTTATGCCCTAATGGGGGCAGGAGGACAGGGGTCGTGGAGAGAGACCACCACCTGAAGGAGCAGCGGCAACGCTGTGGCCATCTCTACGGTGGGATCTGTGGGCGCCCAGACACCAGGCTGAAGTCAAGGTGCGCTTCTCAGAGAAGGCGGCATTTAAGCTGACGCCAAAGGATGAGTAAAAGTTGGTCACACTAAAAGGCAGGAGGAGAAGTTTCCAAGCAAAGGGAAACGCAGATACAAAGGCCTAGAAGCAAGAGAGAGGGGTGGAATATTCTCGTTACCAAAATCCACCCACAGAGGAAGAGATGAGCCGTCTGTGTGGACCAGGAGAATGTGAGTGTAGGGCACAGAGCCAGGTTTCCAAACCCCAGGGAGACAATCGGGACCCGCTGGATTGCGTTCTGCTTGGAGAAAGACAGTGAACAAACTGGGGCCAGTCGGATCTGGTGTGGAGAAAACAGAAGGACGAGGAGGAGATGTTGGCCGAGCCAGCCAAGGCTGCCCGGATGGCAAGACTGCCCACCTCTCGGCACTGCGGGCCCCTCCGCCACTGGAATGGGAGCCTGACCCCCTAGACCTCCCGACAGCCCCAGGAGGGGCTCCCTGATCCGAATGGTCTGTGTTTCCTGGATGGGGAGACAGAGGCACCAAGCGGTTAAGCAGCTTATCCACGGTCACATGGCTGGCAAGTGACAGAGCTGAGATTTAAACCTATACAGCTGGCCCCACGGGGTGCGTTCTCCTAACCACTGTGCCTTGTTGGCTTAAGAGGAGACACACACACACTTTATCACTCTCCTTTCTCTGATTCCAGTGTCACCTAGCAACCTTCTGACAAGCACGGTTGCAGGGAACAAGACATCCTCCCAGGGCCCAGAGCAGTCCAGACCACACAGGGGTTGGGGGGCGGGGGGTGCTGCTCATTGGAAACGGCTCCCTTGGCATCAGGCTTACAAGTCCAGATGCCATTCTCTCAGGGTAGCTTGGCATGACCAGGCGGAGCTGGGTCCACATTCCGCCTCTCATCCCTGAGAGTTCTGTGGCCCCAGCAAAGTCAGGGAAGCTTCCTGACCCTCTATGTCCCCATCTGTGCAGGGAGGGGATAACAGCGCTCACCCCACAGGCTGGCTGTGTACACAGCACCGAGTATATGCCTGGCACAGAGGTAGAGCCCAGTCAAGGCTTATTTCCATTCGCGGTGGGCTGGCTCTGAGCTCACAGAGCTGAGGGCCACCAGCCCCAACCGTGGCAATCTCTCCAGGGTAATCGCCACATGTGGGCACCAGTGTGGCTGTCAGCACGTCCTTCTCTGGCAGCCTCATGAGGCCCATTCTCCTTCCCTCTTCCCTTGGGCTTCCCTAGGCATTAGAAGGCTCATTCCCATAATGGCTATGAGAACTAAATGAGATCAGGTGTATTGGTCTGCTAGGGCCCCCAAAACAAAGTGCCTCAGACCAAGTGGCTTAAATAGATTTGTTTCCTTGCAGTTCTGGAGGCTAGAAGTCTGTGATCGAGATGTCAGTAGCGTTGGTTTCTTCTGAGGCCTCTCTCCTTGATTTGTCGATGGCCTCCTTCTCTCTGTGTCCTCCTGGGGTCGCCCCTGTGTGTGTCTGTGTCCAAATTTCCTCTTCTTATAAGGACACCAGTCATACTGGATTATGACCCATCCTAATGATTTTATTTTAACCTCTTTAAAGACCCTATCTCCGAACACAATCACGTTCTGAAATACGGGGGTTAGGACCGCAGCATAAGGATTTGGCAGGAGTCAGGGGAGGACCACGCAACTTAGCCCAGAAAACCAAGTATATAATGCACAGAATGCAGTGCTTGGCATATAGTAAGCACTCGATAAGTGCCACCCAAAGTGAGGATGATGATGAAGATGATGACTCTCCAGGCTGGAAACCACTTCAACAAGGTGACAAGCCACAGCGCTATACCCATCAGGAATCCCTTTGGGAGGCCATGCACTTAGTGAATTCACACACGTTTTGGCTCTGGAGCCAGACACACACGGGTTCAGACCCTCGGGGCTGCACTGCCCTGCTGGAGACCCTGAGCAAATCGTCCCACTTACCTGGGCCTCAACTTTCCTCCTGTACTGAGATGACCGATGGCAAGGGCCTGGCAGTGGGAGGTGCCCAGTGAATGCTCTTTCCTCCACCTGGGAGCAGGAAGACCAGATTTCGAATCCCAGTTTGGCCACCTCCAAGTTCTGACCTTGGGCAAGTCCCTCTCAGTCCCTTCAGCTCTTGACTGGGAAGAATAATCCCTACTCCTGGGGCTACGTTAGGGCAGAAATGGGTCAAGGCATGTGAAAGTGCTTTGTAAACTGCAAAGCGCTCTCTTCACAGGTCAGCTGTCACCCTCCTTTGAGGATGCAACCCTGCAGAGGTCTTCATGAGAGGGCGCTCACACCCACACACCCAATTCCAAGAAAAACACAAGAGGTAGGGCCCCCTGCGGTTTCATGACTCATAGAGGCCACTCCTGCCGGGTATTCAAATCCTGTGGCTAGCGGAGCTGTGCTTTTTGACAATGCAACGGAGCTTGCTAACCACTCCCTAAGGTTGCACCCCTCTTCCCTGGTCCAGAACGGAGGCAGTGGCATCACACCTGGCCTAGAACATGCACTGCCAGAAGAGTTTCTACCTGGCAGCAAGAGCCCTGTTCCTGTACCTGCCTCTGCCCCACTGGAGGTGGACTTGGACAAGTGTTTCCCAGCTCTGGGTCTCAGTTTCCCTGGTATACAGTGTGGGAGGGGCTGCTATTCTCTAAGATCCTGGGATATTGTCTCTCCAAAGGGGTGAATAACCCTGGGGCTCAAAGAAGAGCCAGATATTCTATTCAAGAATCAAAGAAGGGAGGGGAAATAATACTAAGGCTAGAGATGTTATACCCTCCCTTAAGAGTGACAGAGCCTGTCTCAGCCAGCCCAGGAGCCACAGCAAGGGAAAAAATTGCCTCCTGCAGGCTACAGGCTTTAAGAGAAAGTGGGGGGCTGCATGCCCCCACACACCAAAGTCCATCTCACCCCAAAATAAGAATTTGTACAGTTTTTAGATGTAATTTTGAGAGCCGTAATCTTCTCAAAAAGGGTTCGGCCATCAAAGCAAATGCTGACTCCCTTTTCTTTGAATGTTTAATTAGGGGAAGGCTGTTTCCATGATGTGCGTCTGTGGGTCTCATCTACTGAGTTAGATTGTCGTTCTTCCTGCAGATTCTGACTGGAAGGGCCCCTGGCAACAAGAGCCATGCGGTGGGAAGGGCTGAAGCTGGGGGAGCCAGGAGGAGGGTCATCTAATTGAGCCTGGGGTGGGGTGGGGTGGAGAGGCCTGGGGGCTTCCTGGAGGAAGTGCTATCTGGGCTGTACTAAAGGAGGAGGAGGAGTTCACCAGGGGAGGGGATGGGGGTCTGGTCAGCATCCCAACAAAAGAGCAGAAGTGAGATGAAAGTGAATGCGCTGGAATCCCGTTCCAGGTGGAGGGAGGAAGACTGGAGGGTCTGGCAAGGCCAGAGCACGAAGAACCTAAGACTACGGTAAAGAGTGGGCTCTTTCGCAGAGGGCAGTAGGGAGCCACTGAAGAGTTTGAGCAGGGGAGTGACTTGATCTCACTTGTTTTGTTTGCTCCTTTGTGTGTTCTGAGGGGGTGGGAGTTGGATCTTGGCTACAGAAATTTACACTGACAGTGCTGTTCATCATCCACCTTTACCATCACCCCCTCCTATTTTCCACCTTTGGTTTACTTTTTTGTTTGCGGTAACAGAGTTCTGCTGTTCAGTTTCACCAGGCCTCCAAGGCACACATAAAATGAGGTTACAGCAGTTACGCTGCAGAATAGAACAAAGAGCAAAAATTACCTATCTCGTTTTATAAAGTTATTATAACCGTGATACAGCTGACAGGGATAGCATCGTAAAATAAAATGTGAGACAAATTTAAATATGGCCATAGACTTTCTTTTAGTGTTATGTAAAATGCTAGCAATTTGAATTCAGCAATGTATAAAATACCTCATGATCAGGTAGGACTACACAAGGATATGTCTTCAGATAATCCATGAATATAATACACCTGTTCTGGGATGAACTGTGCCCCCCAAAAATTCATATGCTGAAGTCCTAACTCCTAGTCCCTCAGAATGTGGCTGTCTTTGGAGATGGGGTCTTTAAAGAGGTAATTGTTAACAAGTTAAAATGATGTCATTAGGGTGAGCCTGAATCCAATATGACTGGTGTCCTTATAGTAAAAGGAAGTCTGGACACAGACACACACAAAGCGGAGATCTCCTCTGTGAGGACGCGGAAAGAAGGTAGCATCTACAAGCCGAAAAGAGAAGCCTTAGAAGAAACCAACCCTCCTGCCCTCTTGATCTCAGACTTCCAGCCTCCAGAACTGTGAGGAAATCAATTTCTGTTGTTTAAGCCATCTGTGGCACTTTGTTCTGGCAGTCCTAGCAAAGTAATACAGTACTACAGGAAAAAAATCAAAGTAGAAAATCCATATAAACATACTAGTAGTGCAGAAAAAGCAGTGGCTAAAATTCAACCCCTTTTAAGACTTTCACTGAGGCAGAACATACCTACAGAAAAGTCTATAAATCCTAACTGTACAATGAATTGTCACCAGCTAAACACACCTGTGTAAGCAGCACTTGGATCAAGAAACAGAACATGATAGGCACGGTGGCTCACGCCTGTAATCCTAGCACTCTGGGAGGCCGAGGAGGGAGGATCGCTTGAGCTCAGGTGTTTGAGACCAGCCTGAGCAAGAGCGAGACCCTGTTTCTACTAAAAATAGAAAAATTAGCTGGGTGCTGTGGCACGCACCTGTAGTCCCAGCTATTCAGGAGGCTGAGGCAAGAGGATAGCTTGAGCCCAGGAGTTTGAGGTTGCAGTGAGTTATGATGACACTGTTACACTACCCAGGGTGACAGAGTGAGACTCTGTCTCAAAAAAGAGAAGAATAGCTGTCTGGGAGGCCGAGGCGGGCGGATTGTTTGAGCTCAGGAGTTCGAAACCAGCCTGAGCAAGAGCGAGACCCCGTCTCTACTAAAATTAGAAAGAAATTAATTGGACAACTAAAAATATAGAAAAAATTAGCCAGGCATGGTGGCGCATGCCTGTAGTCCCAGCTACTGGGGAGGCTGAGGCAGGAGGATCGCTTGAGCCCAGGAGTTTGAGGTTGCTGTGAGCTAGGATGACGCCACGGCACTCTAGCCCAGGCAACACAGTGAGACTCTGTCTCAAAAAAAAAAAAA
>CAUYRB010083080.1:0-37157 GCA_963574695.1 Propithecus perrieri | reverse complement strand
TTGCTCAGGCTGGTCTCGAACTCCTGAGCTCAAACAATCCGCCCGCCTCGGCCTCCCAGAGTGCTAGGATTACAGGCGTGAGCCACCGCGCCCGGCCTAGATTATTTTAAAACTTACTTTTAGCTTTAAAATTTCTGATTTTAATGCACCGCTATTAAAACCGCTTTATTTCAGAGTTGAGAGCTTATCACAGAACCCCAATTCCCAGCCCTGTACTCACTCTAGTCCCTGTATCCCACTGTCTGTGAATATTACATTCATTGACAGTTCAAGAGAAAAGCCCTAAGGATGTCTTTAACATTTCTGCCTGTATAAAATACATCAGATGAAAGTGAAATTAGTGAATGGCAATGATGTTATAGTTAATTGAAAGTTAAAGCTTGACAAATATTTTAACATGCTACACATATTTCCAGAACCATGTACGTGTAACTGGATGACCACAAAAAATAGTGAAACCCACCTTTGGGGAAATGTTCCAGCATCAGACAGTTTTTGAATTGCCATAATGAGGGCCCCAGGGAAATAGTATTTCCAATATCAGTCATCTTGGGAAGAGGCGAATCCTAGGACAGGGAACACAAACTGTCCCTGGAATGGACAAGGAAAGACTCCCCCCTTCTCCTGAGTACAGATGCCAAGAAGACTTGGGTTTGGAGGTATGAAAAAACACCTAGAGTATTTTTTGTGCCGGAAGTGAACTATCTATGCCATGTGGAAAACTGCGCTGTTATTGTTGGTGGCAGTGCCTTCAACAAGAGCACAGAGAAATAGCCAGGTTCTGTAATGGCAGGATTGGAGCAGCATAATAAGGCTGTCCAGCTTCAAAAGGACACAACTGAGCTTGAAATTGATGAGGATCAGAACATATCACCCCAAAATATGCCACTTTGGTGTACTGATTATTTTGAGCTGAAGGCAATTGAAAAACAGCAGACGAAGCAAGGGTTCTCTGTCATCCCTATTTTTACCTAAAAGTATGGCATACATTTCCCATGAGAAAGGAACCCCCAGGAAGAAGAGAACATTCTCACCACTGTAGACAAGGAGCCAAAACAGATTTTACTTAAACAATCCTTTTCTTTCATTAGTTTCCCCCATATATTTCCTGGTCACTTTTCCACAGTTTACTGCTCCTAGCCCAAAGCCCTTTTTCATTTGTCTTGTCACATCTCTGAAATTCATTGCTCTTTGTTAAAATGGTATAAGCCTATATAAGCCCCCGGGTCTAATTGCTTCTTTGGGGTTTTCCCTTCTTTCTATGGAGCCGAAGGATCCATAAAACATAAAAATATTAACATCAAATAAAATTATTGTGCTTTTTCTCCTGTTAATGTGTCTTGACAGAAGACAGAATCTAAGAGGGTAGAGGAAAAATCTTTCTTCTCCTACAAAATCAAGCAGGACATAAGAAGAGCCATGTCCCCTCTCAAGGTATGAGGGGATCAGCATCACTTGCTCTGTTTAACCTGGTGACCTCACAAGTGTCACCAACTGCAAAGGCAGGAGCATAGCAGCATGATAAGAAATCAGGATCAGAGGAACCAAGGGCTCTGTTCTGATGTGCTCAGGGGGCAGCATGTCCGCCATGTAACCGTCCAAGAGAGGCGGGAATGCCTTGGAAGAGGGATTTACTTTGGGCCTTCATGGCTCTGAACTTTATGCCATAATAATTCGGTAAAAAATTAAACACATATTGGGAAATATAATGATAAGGAGTAAAATTGACCGTGAAATATATTAAATATTCAAGTAGGATTTTAGATGCAAGTAAATTTAACCGTCTGGAAGGAGGGCGGAAAGTAGGCTTGACCCAAAAGCAGAACCAAAACTCCCAATACAGAGGGCGGAAAAATAGGTAAGTTTAACACCAACTGGTGCTTGTAACATGTAATACATATAATGACAATTACACATCTAGTTTTTTGCCAAATTTAATCACAAAAGCATATTTTGGTTTACACAGCCTTGAAAGAAAGTAAATTAGCCTTTGGGTTATCACTAGGAAAAGGCTTGAAGAGCCAAACAAGGTATCCTAGGATCCCCAAATCGCTTCTAGACTATAATCACATGGAAACTGGGAAGGGAAAATATGGGCCTCACCAGACATGAAATTGGGTGGTTCTATGGGGGTCAGCGATGGGGAGATAGTTGACCAGAGGAAGTGAACTGCATGGCAACCTGGTGGAATAAAAGACAGAACAACAACAACAAAAAGAATTATTTGGGACTTGTATGTAAATCTATGTTAATATCTAATACAAGGATACTTCGACTTTATGAAAACTTCTGGGGTCCACAGATCTGTTGTTTCCCCACTGATGTGTTTGCTGATCAGTAGAAATAATTTAGTTACTGGTGCCTTTTCTCACCTTCTCTCCGTCTCCATATCTCTGCAAGAACTGGTTCTAAGCATGGGCGATGGTGGCTCCATCCCCTAATGGCACCGTGAATGAACTGGGACTGCAGCAGTTGTGGTACCCATTGCTCCAGCCAAACCTCTGTCTATACATTTTGTTTGCCAAGTACAGGTAAGACTTCCCGGAGGAAGACTGTCAACAAAAAGCAAACGTAATTAATTTTATTGTCTCTAGCCAAAAACATTGTTACAAAGGTAAATTGGAAATTGTAGTTTTGAAATGCAGTAATGGAATTTTACATAAAGAAGTATCTTAGGCCAGGTGCTGTGGCTCACGCATGTAATCCTAGCACTCTGGGAGGCTGAGGCAGGAGGATCGCTTGAGGTCAGGAGTTTGAGACCAGCCTGAGCGAGAGCGAGATCCTGTCTCTACAAAAAATAGAAAAAATTAGCTAGGCATGGTGGCATGCACCTGTAGTCCCAACTTCTGGAGAGGCTGAGGCAAGAGGATTTAAGCCCAGGAGTTTGAGGTTGTGATGAGCTGTGATGATGTCACTGTACTCTACCCAGGGTGACAGAGTGAGAGTCTGTCTCAAAAAAAAAAAAAAAAAAAGTGTCTTATTGATAAGTTAGTCCAACCTCATCATTTTACAGCTGAGGAAATTGAGGCACAAAGAGATTATCCCAGTGACACACAACCAGTTAATGGCAGGGCTAGGATTAGAATTCAAGTCAGTGTTTTTCTTGGGTGATTTCAAAAATATTCAAATAAACAGACCATTAGGGATAATAATGCATGAACTTACGACATAGTTGGAGGAACCAGAGATTTTTAATCTAGAATGGGGAAGATTCAGGGACATGATAACCATTTTCAAATACCTAAAGGAGTGGCAGGTAGAAAAGGGCTTGAGCTTCCTCTATTAGCCAGAGGAGACAAGAAACATGGTGGGGAACACAGAGGAAAGACTTTAAAAGTTCAATATAAGATAAAACCTTTTAAACAGTCAGAATTGGCCAAACAATTTGTTGGGGGATGGTAAGTTTTCTGTCACCTGAGGCATTTCAGAATAGACTAGAATATAATGCAGTGAGTATGTTTTTGTCTACACGGAGAAGTGGGGTAAGGGGTGTGGAGGAGAAAATTCAGGCATGAAAATCATTTGGATGGGGTGACCTGTAAGAGTATGTGATTCTTTACAACCAAATTCTGGGGCCAGATAAGAGTTTCATTCTTGCCTCTAAACTCTAAAACCTATCTTCTCATCTGTTTGCAATAGTTTAAATTTTAATCTATTTCATATTTCAGGGTATTATGCCCTGAATATTTGATGTGAATGCTGTGGCAGAAGGTCACTCATATTCATTTATTTTCTTTTACTCTTATACACTTGCACTGAGTCTTTTGAATCTATTATGCAAACACATGCAAATCATATGCAAATGAGGTGGCCTCAGAAAATGACAAAATCTTATAGCCTTAACTGAGCCATCAAACCTTTCTTTAAGAAGGAAACTAATATGCCTTTGCAACATCTCTGGGGCAGGGACAATTTCCTGAGAGTGATATTTACATGACATTGGAATTGGTTCCTCAGAGGAGTCTTTGCCTCACATTCTTCGTATTTATGTAGGGCTTTAAGGTTAACAAAGCATTTTCACATATATGATCTTATTTGATCCTCATAATTACCCTGTGATGTGGGCAGAATAGGAATTATAATTCCTGCTTTTCAGATGGGGAAATAGACTCAGAGATGTGAAAGGACTTGCCCAAGGTCGCTCAATTGGTAAGCAATGGATCTAAGCCTTAGAACTAGACCCCTTCCCCCCTCAGCTCTTCCCATTCCAGGGCTGCCCTCTTTGAAGCAAGGTGATCTGTCACTGGTCGGGGTTTGCTTGCACTGTGTTTTGCCAATAGCATCTTCAGAGGTGATTTTGTTGATGAGATGGCACTTTAAGAGGGACCAGAAAAGGCCAAAGATGTGTAGCAGCCCTGGCGTAGTGCCAACTACGTGGTTCCTCCAACCCCCTTTCCTTTTTAGTGTCTGCTCTGAAATCTCCAGATGAAGAACATTCTTTACCCCATCAGCTCTTCAGCTCCTGAAGGAGGCAGAATTCTTTCTTAAACTGCAAAGAGTATTGGCACTCTCTGTAGTAAGAGTATCTGGACCTGAAGCCCCAATCCACCACTCTCTAGTTGTGGGGTCTTGGAGAGGTCATTTAATTTCTCTAAGCATCAGTTTCTAAACCTATAAATGAGGGAAATAATAGCACCTTTTTAATAGAATATGTGGAAATATTCTTGGATAGGGAAATGTACCAAAACCAAAAATAAAACCTGGCCCAGTATCTAACACATAGTAAGGACTCACTAAATGGGAGCTGCTATAATCATTTCCTTAGTGGTAATACAATGTGGTAGTAGTAGTATCTCAAGTCATTGTGAACTCTGATACTAAGCACAGGGCTCTTGGCAATGGAATGGGAGAACAGCAACACTGAGTATCTCCTCTAGGCCAGAGGGTTGGAGAATAGACCACGAGGCAACTCAATGCAGCCCATTAATGCCTAAACTTCCACTTTCCTTAGTCACTGCCACATCTTGCACCATAATGAAGGTAGTCCTGCTTCAAGTCATGCTTCAAAGATACTTCTAAGAAGAAATAGAGCCAGTGTGAGCATCCTTAACTCTGCTGTCCCTTAGCCAGGCTGCTCTGTTTACAGCAGTGTCCCCTACTTCCATGGGTCAGGTTGGGAGGGAACAGGAGATTCCACCTCACCTGCTTTAACAGGCCTGAGTCACCAGGTTGAGAGATGGAGTAATCCTCCTCCTGTACGAAGACCAGAGGTGGGGATGGACAAGCTGGCCAAGGCGGCAGCCGAGGCTCACAGAGCAGGTGCACTCTCAAACCTCTTCCCTCCTGCTGCGGATCCCGGGTCAGCAGATGCTACTGAAGGGTTCAGTTCTTCCATCGCCCCCACAGAGCGCTCTGCCCTCCCAGCATGCCCCGCCACCTCTCCTAGTCACTCACCTAGGACAACTAACAAAGTGGCCTGGTCAGTACAGCTTCCAGCTTCCACACTCTCTCTCTGGGGAAAGGACCAGAAGCTGGTGGAGTTGGCCAAACCCTTGAAGCTGGCATACAATCCATCAGCACCCTCACAGTGAGAGTCGGTGTGACCAGCCCAAGAGGGCTGCACAGGAAATGCACTGGGAAATTCTGGGGCTGGGTCCTCAGTTATTTTTGGCAAAGATGGGTAGTATGCAAAGGGGACTTCCCGTTTTTTGCAGCACAGGGTCACAGAATGCTGAGCAGTCAACAGCATTTCTTGTTCCAAGATCACCCTTCTGGGCACTTCTCTAGCTGCCAAATTGCTGGGACCATCATAGCGTGATTTGATTTCTCAGCTCCAAGCATTAGATAAGCCCCCCAAGCTGGGATTGCACTGGTCCTATGATGGCTTCTGATGTCAGCTGCTTCCTTTTGGCGCTGCTGTGCTCTGCCAGCTGTAAAGTCATCACCTCCTTGGATCAGATGTGCATTGAGGTGAGTCCAAACTGTTTGTCTTTGCCCAGATTAAACTGTCTGGAAAATTTGAGATGCCACATGTGGTCCCATCTGAGCCTTGGCATCCCAATATCCACTGTCTTTAAAAGGGCAATGGGCGGGCGGCTGAAGCAGGAGGATCCCTTGAGCCAGGAGTTTGAGGTTGCAGTGAGCTATGATCGTGCCACTGCACTAGCCCAGGTGACAGAGTGAGACCCCGTCTCAAACAATAAAAGGGAGGGGAAATGGGATACACAGAATTTTTTCTTTATTGTGAGAAAGGAGCCAAAGAGCTCAACCAGGGGATTGTCTGGTAGCATCTTTTTAAGAAGAAGTGAAAGTTTTCCTCCTCTTTAAACAATTCCCTCCAGAATAATCCCAATTGGGACATAAAATATCAACAGGTGTCTCAGTGCAAAGAGCAGCCCCCCAAACCTTGCACAGCTGTTTTTCAACATCCCAGTACGTGGCCACTACCCCAAAGAGTCCCTTGGTCTCCTGGCTCTCAGGGTGAGAATTAGCACACACAGGCCTGTGCCAGGCTTTTGAGCATTTAAAGATCACTCTGAATGAGTTTGGCTTTCTCCTCGAGTTGGACAGCCCTCCATCTGTTTCACTGACCCACAGGAGGAAAATCTGAGAATAGAGCCAAATTGCACCTTCTGTTTTGGACCATAACAATATTTATCAACCTGTGGGAAGTTCTTGGAGGGGGTGGCAAGAGGGAAAGGAGAAGGGCCTTAGTCTCCTGCCATCTTCTAAAAGCTTCAACCCTCCTCCCGCTGCCTCTGACCCCTCAACTGTCCAGCATGGTGTGCCCTGTTGGACAAGGGCCACAGACAGGAAGGACCATGGGTCTTGGTGGCTTGGGGGGCTGTGTTCCTACGTTGGGGTGGAAAGAAGAGTAAGAGGCGGGAGTAGCCAGGTGGAGTGGCACTGAGGCAGCACTGGAGGATGATCTGGGAGAGGAGGGCAAACCAGCTGGGCAACACCAGCGCTGGGTGGGCTCAGGGCAGACACGGCAGAGCTTGTCGGTCCGGTATTAGGAGGGAATCAGCATCAGACCTGGAGGAGGCGCAATGCCAGGGGAATTCAGGCTGGGAGCATGTGTTCTTTTGCTTGGACTGCCATGACAAACACCACATTCTGGGAGGCCTGAACAACAGAAATCGACTGTCTCACAGTTCAAGAGGCTGGCATTTCTAGATCAAGATGAGGGCAGAGCTGGCCTCTCCTGAGCCCTCTCTCCGTGGCTTGCAGATGCCCACCTTCTCTCCGTGTCCTCTCATGGCCATTCCTCTGCATGAGTGCCCCTGGTGTCTCTTCGTGTGTCCAAATCTCCTCTTCTTGTAAGGACACCAGTCAGATTAGATTCGGGCCCACCTTTATGGCCTCATTCTACCTGACTCACCTCTTTATAGACCCTGTCTTCAAATGCAGGCACATTCTGGGGGTACTGGGGTTAGGGTTTCAGTGCAGGAATTTTGGGGGGACAAAATCCAGCCCGTAACAGAAGGGGAAGAGGGAGGGGAAGAGGGAGGGGAAGGAACTTTTATCAGCCCCAGAAGCTACCCTCGATCACTCAGGTTGAAAGGTCAATGTCATATAGACACGTGGGCAGCATGTTAAGGGGGTAAGAGTGGGGACACCACCCCCTCATTGATGCTCCTGGCATCAGCCTGAGATGGGACAATATTACCATCAAATTCCAGCTCACCAGGAGGCAGGCGATTTTAAATGCCCTACTCTTACCCCTGTGGGTTCAACTCTGAAATCCCTGCATGAGGAGAAGGACCCCTGGTCCTTTGGCTGCCTGTCCTGGGGCCTTCGGTACTATTCATGTCTGCAGAGTGGTGCTCAGGGTCCCAGGATCCGCAAGCCTGGCCCTGTGCTGTAGCAACGGCTTCCCTTTCTGGATAAGCCAGGTGAGACTGAAACCTTCCAGTACAACCAGCTCCCTGCAGCCCTCCCTCTGAAAGAACTCTGATTTGAAATGACCTTGTGGTCCATTCAATTAACATCGGATCTATATTTCTCTTGCCTCTTCTGTCATGTGAGTTCTCAGCTGCAGGATTCCAAGGCCATTCACTGAGCCCTCACGACTGTGTGAATGCTAGGGAGGATACAAAGATGAATGTGGACTTGTTCCCGAGAGCAGGGAACGTCTGGGCTGCAGGCAAGTCGGATACAAAGAGCAGTGGGTGAAAGAAGAAAGTTGTGCCTTTGACTCAAGGCTTTGGCCCTTTCCCAAGTGCAAATTACCCTGCTTTACCCACGCTTCCCCCTTGCTTTCCTTTCCTCTTTTCTTCTTCCCCTCAAGCACAGCAAACCACAGAATGTCTGTAGGTTCATGTGACCACCATTACCTTATCGCGCCCGTGCAGGGAAGTTCTCTGAAGAGGAATTTGAAAGGAGACTTTATTCCAGTGAACACTGCAGACCAGGGAGATGCAGCCTGAGGGTTTGGCTTTTACAGAGAGAGTTCCCACCGGGTTTCCGGTCAGGTCCATTTATGCAGATGAAGGAGTCCAACTGGTTTAGTTCCAGTAGTTGATGCAGCGGAGCCCGGTTCAGGGCTAGCGCTAGCTCTGACTGGCCAGTACGACAGAGCCCTGTTTGGTTGGTTCAGGTGAGCTTTGAAAGTCCCAAAGGTAAACAGGGGTGAGAGTTCCTGGGAACGCAGCGAACCGCGTGACCTCCAGTCAGCAATGTGCTCGGCTCTATGGAAAATGTAGGCCCATTTAGCCACCCGGAATCCATCTCAAAAAAATTGGTTCTTTCAGGTCCACATTTGTTCACATCCCCTACCCTGAAAACAAGGCTTTTGTTTTGTTTTGCTTAGTTTTCAGTTTGATAAACTTTTTGTTGAAGTAAAGCAGCATACAGAGAAGTTCACAAATCCTAAGTGTGCAGTTAAATGAGTTTTCGCCGAGTGAACATGTCCGTGTGACTAGCACAGGGATCCAGATCCAGAATGCTCTCAGCACCGCAGCAACCCCTCATGCCTCCTCCCTGTCACCAGCCCCCAAAGCATCCAGTGCCCTCGCTGCCTGTGCCATGGACTGGTTTTGCCTGGCTCTGAACTTCGTATACACGGGAACGTATGCTGTGTACTCTTTGTGCCTGGCTTCTTTTGCTCAACATTAAATTTGTGAGATTTATTGATGATGTGTGCAGCAGTCGTTTGTTCGTTTTTATTGATGAATGGCACTCTGTTGTATTCACGAGCCACCGTTTATTTATCCAGTCTACTGTTAATGGACATCTGTATTGTTTCCAATGTTTTGGCAGTTATGAATGATGCTGTTTTGGACATTCTTGTACGAATGTCTTTCGTAAACATATATACAAAACTTTATTAGATGTATACCTAAGAGTGAATGTATTTGATTATAGGGTAAACATACATTCAATGTAATAGGTATCACCAAATAGTTTTGCGAAGTGTTGGTACCAATTTATACTTACGGGCAATGTATTTGAGTTCTAATTGCTCCACAGCCTCACTAATATTTGGTATTGTTTGTTTTTAAAATGTTAGCCATTCTGAGGAGTGAGTAGTGGTATTTCACTGGGGATTAATTTTTATTCTCCTGATAAATAATTAAATTGAGTACATTGCCATACTTTTGTTTTGGCCATTTGCATATTCTTTTTTATGTGTGTGAAGTGCCTGTTGAAATCTTTTGCCCATTTTCATTTGAGTTGTCTTTCTTTTTTGTTGATTTGTAGGGGTTCTTTATGTATTGTGGATCCAAGCCTTTCCTCAGGTTGCAAGTTATCTTCTCCCACTTGCCTTTCCACTCTCCTAATAGTATCTTTTGCTGAACAGAAGTTCCTTATTTTAATATAGCTCCATTTGTCACTTTATCCTTTACTTTCAGTGCATTTCTGTCCTGTTGAAGAAAGCTTTGCCTAGCCCAAGGCCACAGTATATCCCATGTTTTCTTCTAGAAGTTTTATTGTTTGTATTTATTTCTATTTCTAGGTTTCACATGTAGATCTGTAATCTATCAGGAGTTGTTTATACACAAAGATAGGAGTCAAGATTAATTTTTAATAAAACTTTTTGTTTGAAAAAACTTCAAACCTACCCACAAGTTCTAAGAATATTAAAACGAACACCCATAAACACTCCATATAGATTCTTCCATTGCTAAAAGCTACATCTCTCTCTCTCTTTTCGTGTGTGTTTGTGTGTGTGTGTGTGAGAGAGAGAGAGAGAGAGAGAGAACTAAAAAAAATTAGACCCATGACCAAGTCTTTGAAAGCTGACAAATACGCAAAGAATAGCTGGAATTCAGTGTTCTGTGATTTGGATTGTGGTAGCATTTTAGATGCACTCTCAGTTCCTTGGGAGTGTGGACATACCTCTCCTTTTCAAACAAGCTCATCGTGGCCATCCTGTCCCCTCAAAACCATGGTAGAAGAGAATCCTTCCACCCCGAGTTATAGGTTGAGGGCTGCTTAGCAGAGCTCTTTTTTGAGGGGAACTCCAAGTTCATAGACACAAGGGCTCACCAATAGCTTTAGATAATAATGTGATGTTGGGATGATCCAGTCAAATGCTAACTCCTCTTGTTTACTGCTGACGAACATCATGTCATTAATCCTCACAGCAGGCCTGCAAGGTGAGGCTATTATCCTCCATCCACAGTTGGGGAAAAGGGAAGTTCAGAGAACACAGCTTGGTGGTTGCGAGCTGGAATTTGAACCCAAGCAGTCCACTCTAAAGACAAGCAGAAAACGAAGTGCACATAATTGGATGCCCTTTGCCTGGAGGAGTCAGATCGACAATAAAATTTTAGGGATGTGCTCTCTTGGGAGTGTTTGTTTTGTTTGCAGAGAGCAATTGTTTCTCTGCGATTTGGCTCAGTCAAATTGCTATCTCTTGGATGGAGGCATGATTAACGAGGAGGGGTTGGGGGTCAGTGTCCCAGACTCCTCATGCATGGGGGGCTGGCTCCTTCGTGTCAGGTGCAGATGAGAAATCTGAAAAGGTGGGAATAAACGCTTGAGTGAAATTCAATAAGTTCCAAATTAGAACGTGTTTCAACACTTGCAAGGAGAGAAAATACAGTGGGATGAGAGGGCGTTAGAGATACAGCAGAAAGAAGCAAAATAAGATTCTGATTGAAAAAATGCAAATGAATCCCTAGAGGGAGAAGGGATTGCAAACCCAGAAGCAGCACTTGGGAGCCCCGCTCCCTGTGAAAGGCACAGCTCTGAGGCAGAGCTGGAGACAAAGTGGTTGGCACAGGTCCTGGTGCACAGTGCGTCCTAAGCAAAAGCCTCTTGACTTGGAACGGGGGAAATACCACGTGGCCTTGCCACAGCCCTGCTGGCTGCAGGAATTCACATCAAGAAGGTCCTGTCTGCAGTGGAGCCAGCTGAAGCAGAGGCGTGAGAAAGCGACTTTGGAAATTGACCACATGCTAAGCTCTAGAAGCGAAGTCTGGTTTATAGGAAACGATCACGTGGAGCTCTGGAAACTGCGGCGGTGGTGGGTGTCTGCCTGGAAAAGCAGCTGAAGCACGCTCCTGGCAGCGGCCTTGCTGTCTGCGTTCCTGTCCTGCATCCTGTCCTTTCTTTCATTCTCCGTTGTGTTATCCATCTGCTGTTCTGGAACCCTGTGTTCTGCCGCCAGAGCTCACTCTTGGGATAGTCTGTACGACTCTTGACAGGGAGAAAGGCACAGCCTTACTAATGCAATGTTTCTACCAAAAATGTATAACCTGAATCAAATCATGAGGAAACACGCAAACTTGTAATGAGGAACAGTCTGCAAAATATGAGCCTGTATTCTTCAAAAAATATCAATGTCATAAAAGACAATGAAAGGCTGAAGAATTGTCTTCAGATTAAAGAGTCTAAGGAGATATGACAACTAAATGCAATGTGCGATCCTGGATTGACAAGCAAAAATTACTCTAAAAGACAATATTGGGACAATTGGCAAAATTTGAATGTAGACTGTATGTTGGATAGTAACATTGTACTGAAGTTAAATATTCTGAATTCGATAACAGCACTGTGGTTGCATAAGAGAATATCCTTGTTTTTAGGAGATATAAACTGAGGTATTTAGGGTTTATGGTCATGATGTCAGTGATTTACTCTCAGTCAAAAAGAATGAGAATAATAGTGTGTGTGAGGGGGGGGAGTGTATGTACTTCCTGTCTGAAAAAATACAATCAACTGAAAACAATCTAATGCTTCTGAGATGATTCCAGAACATATGGTGCTTTGTTGTCCCCGTCATCACGGAAATATTGATTGAACAATTGTGATTGTAAAAACTATAAGGGAGGGGCCATGGGTATGTTGAGCCCCTCCAGAGATGACATCCCCTGAAATGTGTTTGGTTTTCAAATTCTCTCATCAGCTGTGTTTCTTGTCACTTGCCTGTGTCTCCTAGGGCTCAAGGGTAGAGGATCCAGGGCCATTTCCATCTAGCTAGAGATTAGTTAATGCTATGGCACAAGGCTCGAGGTGGGCTCCTTGATATGCTTGGTGGTGTCACACTGGTTCTCAGTTGTTCTGGGTTGAAAGTGAGCTATTGAGCTATTTCCCTTATCTGCTTTCCATTCTCAAGAAGCTCCCCCAGGCCACCGGCTCAGTAGTGCTCCCCCTGGGTTCTTAACTTTCTGAATCACATTAGTGCAGTAAAGTGCTTAGTAAAGCACACAAGAGGCTGAGACTCGGAATAATTTAGGAGTCATGGGCACTTATATATTCAGGAGAATGAGGGAATTGCCAGCGTCGAGCCTCTTGCTGTAGGGCCAGAATAGAGCAAGACAAATAGAGGAGGTCCCTTCTGTCCAACTGTATGCGACATCAGTCGTGCCAATGGAGACCAGAAAAGAAAAATGTCTCCTCCAAGCTAATTGACACCTTAGCAACCATCGGGGCAGCAGCTGCATATACATGTTCTCTCCGGCTCGTCCATATTCATGGGCACTGAGGATAGGTCTGGCAACATGTGGGTTTTTTTCCCCACCAGTCAGCTAAATCTGAGTTTTAAATGCAAAGTGTGCATTTCAAGGACATTATGTGGATTTGTGGCAATGCCTGGAGGACTTTGGGTCTATAAAACAAAGAATGAATTACAAGGAAATATAAATATGGCATTTTTATCAGTGACGGTTACAGTATTTTCACAATATTGAAGAAAACTGGTGACTTTCTGTAGACGAGCATGCTCACTGTAGCCACAAAAAAGTGCACCACTAAGCAGAAATTGGAATAAGTAAAGCAAAAAGCAATTAAAATGGCAACATCTCAAATGCCTCACACTCCAGAGCAAAGGAGGATGTGCAGTTCTGTTTCCAGCTAAACAGGTCTGTTTGCAACTCAGCATGAGGAAAGCTGTTGATCTGGAGTTTGATTGGGTAGGTCTTTTCCACGCCAGGGTGGTCTCAGTGGGGCCCCCAGTAAGCCCATGTGAGTCAGGGAAAGGCAAGGGTTGGAAGGTTGTATGAACTTGCCTGGAGCCTGAGATGACCTGAGAGCTGGTCCAAGGTCCTGGGGCATCCGTATCCTTACATCTCCAAAGGCACTGTCTTACACAGTTTTGTGCTGCTATAACAGAATACCGCAGACTGGGTAATTTATAAAGAAAAATAATTTATTTCTCACAGTTCTGGAAGCTGGGAAGTCCATGGGGATGGCACCGGCATCTGGCGAGGGCATTCTTGCTGTGTTATTCTATGGAGGAAAGTAATAATAGAAATGAGCACAGGAGACAGAGAGAGTGAATGGGGCCAAACTTATCCTTTCATCAGGAGCCCATTCCTGTGATAACTAACCCACTTCTGAACGACAACAGTAATCTATTCACGAGGGCGGAGGCTTCATGACCCGATCACTTACTACTGTTGCAACGGCAATTAAGTTTTCAATACTTGAACTTTGGAGGACATATTCAAACCGTAGCAGGCACTTCCCCATGAGATCATTTCTTTCCTAGGAGCCTCCTCAGGCAAAATATACTCCATCAGATTTTCCTACCTGCCCCACTACCCTTCATCCTAAGGCATCATCGAGATAAACTATGACCCCACAGTTCTATAGGTTTCTAACCAACCACTTCCCATTTTCACCGAGTTAGTCCAATTTATAACTTGAGTTAGGGCATCTAACGAGCAATCAGTAGTAGATTTCTGAATGCTTGACTGTCCTGGGGCACAGGATGAGGCAGTTCTCTGTACTTACGTGCAGGGCTATGCCCAAGTGCCTAGGGGCTGGTAACAGCAGCCTGCAAATCCAAAGATCCAGAATTCACACTTCAAGATTGCAAGGCCTAACTCTGTGTCACACTGCTAATTTTTTTAACCGTTGTATTTAGAAAAATGTTTACATGTGCACAAAACTAGTTAGTAACAAAGATCCTCCGTGTATGTATCGTTCAACATTCAACAACTATCAGCATTTTGCCTATTATCTTCATCTATCCACTCCTCTTCTCCTTTTTGGGCAGAGTATTTCAAAGCAAATTCCAAACATCATGCTATTTACCCCTAAATGCTTCAGTATGCATCTCAAAAGAATAAGAGCATTCCTTTCACATATCCACAATGCCACTCTCATTTATAAAATTCATAATTCCTTAATATCACCTAATCCTGCTCTCATTCAAAGTTCCTGAAAGTTTATAAAATGTCTTTTACTAACTGCTTTATTTGGATCAGAACCAAAACAAGGGCTACTCTATTATTTGTTGGTTATGTCTCTGAGGTGGATTTTATATCTTTTTGCCTCTTTTAACAAGAGCTGTCTCTTCTCTTGCACTTTCTCTTTCTCTCTCTCTCTCTCTTTCACATACTGATAACACAAAGTCAGTTGTTCTATAGAATGTCCCACATTCTGCACGTTGTTTAACTTAAATCCACCTTATCACTTGGAGACATGAAGTTTGGCTTAAAGTCTTGATGAGATTCCAGTTTAATTTTTTTTTTTTTTGGCAAGAATACTTTGTAGGTGGTGCTGTATGCTTCATATTATACCACATCAGAAGGTATGCAATGTTTCATTGTCTTATGTCACTGATACTGATCTAGGGTTGATTTGTTGGTTTTCAAACTGAAATAAAACATTTCACGCAACCAAAATAAAAACTATGTAAAAAGTACATTCAGAGAAGTCTCGCTTCTATCCCTGTTCCTCCATCTGGTCCCTCCCCTCCCCTTAAAGAGAACCAGTTTTTGGGTTTTTCCAAGGTTGCTTTTCATAAGTACAAGAAAATACACACATACCTTTCTTACACAAAGGTAGCATTCTACACACTACATACCATATATACTACATATACCATGTATACTGTTCCGCACTTTGCTGTATTCTCCTTATTATATGTCCTGGATATCACTTCATAGCAATAGTGGAGATCCTTCTCCCCCTTCCTTCAGCTGCAGAGGATTCTGCTTTGCGAATGCACCATATTTTGTCCAACTAGTCCTATATTGATGGATAGTCTGGTTATCACCAATCTTTTACAAAAAATACTATAATGAATAATTTTGTGCATAAATCATTTTGTGTTTTTGTACACGTATATTTGGTAAATATTACTATAAGTGAGATTGCTGCTCAAGGGTAAAACATAAATAATTTTGCTAGATAGTCCATTAAATTATTAAGTCCATATTAATTTATATTTTTTCTCCCATCAGAAAGAAGCCAACAAAACATATAACTGTGAAAATTTAGGTCTCAGAGAAATCCCCGACACTCTACCAAACACAACAGAAATTTTGGAATTCAGCTTTAATTTTTTGCCTGCAATTCAAAATAGAACCTTCAGCAGACTCATAAATCTTACCTTTTTGGATTTAACCAGGTACGTATCTGAGTTCCTTGTGCACTTTTGATGTTTTACTTCAGTGAAAACACAACTTGTGTTCAGTTTATTTGCAGGATCTTCTTTTGGGGCCCAGGGACAATCTGCTTATCCTGCATGTTTACCCTTTTTCATGAAATACTTCTATGTGGGTGAAACGCAACTTAAATAAATACCAATCAATGGAGAGAAAAGTGGATTGTTTTCAAGCTAGATGTGTCAGCAATGCTGTTTAAGAAGTTCTAAAGAATATTGATAACAAAAATGAAAATAATTTATACTGAATCAGACTATACTACAAACTATTCTACATTTTAGCATAGTTTATTATCGGGTGATAAGATGCAAGGAAAATTTATAGGAGAAACACAGACACAATCTACTTTTTCCCCCTAAAAATTGGAGAAATAATTCCATATTTTGTTTTAATGGCAGAATCAGGATTCCACATACAGAACCAGTGTTTGAGAGTCAGTGGGAAGAAGTATGACAAGAAAATAAGGGAAGAAAACAAAAGGGCTGCGTGTGTGTGTGTGTGTGTGTGTGTATGTGTGTGCGCAAGATGGGGAGGGGCTCTGCATACAGCTGGTGTCTGTACCCATCACAATTGTTCTATTTCCTCTACTTTGGTCCCTCAACTTCAGCTCCTGCAGAGTAGGACATTCACATCCACAGTACTGCTTCATCTTTATAACACCACTGTGAGGGGGCCATGGTAAATATTGCCATTCAGTGTATGGTTAGGTGAGGAAACCATCTCTGTGTGTGTGTGTAATCCATTACATACATTTTTGGGATTGGTTTCTCTGAACCTCTTTTTTTTTCTTTTTTGGAGATAGGGTCTCACTCTGTGTCCCTGGGTAGAGTGCAGTGGTGTCATCATAGCTCACTGCAACCTCAAACTCCTGGGCTCACATGCTCCTCCTATCTCAGCTTCCCGAGTAGATGAGACTACAGGCTCACACCACGACGCCCGCTAATTTTTCTATTTTTAGTAGAGATGGTGTCTCGCTCTTGTTCAGGCTGGTCTGGAGTTCCTGAGCTAAAGCTATCCTTCCACCTTGGCCTCCCAGAGTGCTAAGATTACAGGTGTGAGCCACCATGCCCGGCCATCTCTGAACCTCTTGTGTTCTGCAGTTCTATAGAGAATTTTCACATATATTATTCAGTTCACAATAGTTCTGCAAAGTAGCCATTATTTCTACACTTCATAGATGAAAATGCCAAGTTTGAGAAAAGTTGTAACTTGCCTAGGATGGCACAGATTCTTATATTCATATATTATATATCATATATTATCTATTATGCATTACATATATTTTGTACTACTTAAAATAGTAATAGTTTGATTTTGCCCACAAGAAAATCACTTGTTGTTTCTTAAAATACAGGCACAAACTTCTGAAGTGTTCCATTTAAGGGGCATGATATTTGGAAAAAATTCTAGATCAGTGTTCAGAAGTGAGGCTACTCATTAATTCATTCAACAGGCCAGCTGTGGGTACTGAAGAAAGTTTTTTATGTTTGATATTGAATACTAATATAATCGGTTTTTACTGTACACAAAAGATGCTTTGCTAATGTAGATCACTGTGACAGGATTTTTCCTTTTTTCCAATTAATTATTGTTAAATACTGTTATCTTTTCAAGATGCCAAATTAACTGGATACATGAAAACACTTTTCAAAGCCATCATCAGCTGAGCACCCTTGTGTTAACTGGAAATCCTCTGATATTCATGGCAGAAACAGCACTTAATGGGCCCAAGACCCTGAAGCATCTTTTCTTAATACAAACGGGAATACCCAATCTCGAGTTTATTCCAATGCACAATCTGGAAAACTTGGAAAGTTTGTATCTTGGAAGCAACCAAATTTCCTCCATTAAATTCCCGAAAGACTTCCCAGTACAGAATCTGAAAGTACTGGATTTTCAGAATAATGCTATACACTACCTCTCTAGAGAAGATATGAACTCTCTGGAGCAGGCCACCAACCTAAGCCTTAACTTCAAGGGCAATGACATCAAAGGCATTGAGCCTGGGGCTTTCAATTCAACAGTCTACCAAAGTTTGAACTTTGGAGGGACTTCTAACGTGACTGTTATATTCAGTGGTCTACAGAACTCTACTACTCAGTCTCTCTGGCTGGGGTCATTTGAGGACACTAATGACCAAGACATTAGTTCATCCATGCTCAAGGGACTCTGTGAAATGTCTGTTGAGAGCATCAATCTACAGAAGCACCGTTTCTCTGACTTCACATCCTCCACGTTTCAGTGCTTCACCCGACTCCAGGAACTGGATTTGACAGCAACTCACTTGGACAGGTTACCTCCTGGGATTGAGGGTATGAACGTGCTCAAGAAATTAGTTCTTAATGTAAATAAATTTGACCAATTGTGTCAAATCAATGCCGCCAATTTCCCCTCCCTTACACACCTCTACATCAAAGGCAACAGGAAGAGACTTCACCTCGGTGCTGGCTGTTTGGAAAAACTAGAAAATCTTCAGAAACTTGATTTAAGCCATAATGACATAGAGGCTTCTGATTGCTGCAACCTGCAACTCAAAAACCTGCCCCACTTGCAAAGCCTAAACCTGAGCTACAACGAGCCCCTTGGTCTTCAGAGTCAGGCATTCAAAGAATGTCCTCGGCTAGAAATCCTGGATTTGGCATTTACTCGGTTACATGTTAATGCTCCACGAAGCCCCTTCCAAAACCTCCACTTCCTGAAGGTTCTGAACCTCTCTCACTGCTCCCTGGATACCAGCAATCAGGGTCTTCTAGCAGGCCTGCCAGATCTCCGGCATCTGGACTTCAGGGGCAATCACTTTCAGGATGGGACTATCCCGAAGACCAACCTACTTCAGACGGTGGGCACCTTGGAGATTCTGATTTTATCTTCCTGTGATCTCCTCTCCATAGACCAGCAAGCCTTCCACAGCCTTGGAAAAATGAATCACGTAGACTTAAGCCACAACAGCTTGACATACGACAGCATTGATTGTTTTAGTCACCTTAAGGGGATCTACCTCAAGCTGGCCGCCAACAGCATTCGCATCATCCCACCCCGTCTCCTCCCCGTCTTGTCCCAGCAGAGCACCATTAATTTAAGTCAAAACCCCTTGGACTGCACTTGCTCCAATGTTCGTTTCTTAACATGGTACAAAGAAAACCTGCAAAAATTTGAGGGCTCAGAGGGGACTGTGTGTGAAAACCCCCCATCTCTAAGAGGACTTAAGCTCTCTGATGTCGAGCTGTCCTGTGGGATGACAGCTACGGGAATTTTCTTTCTCATAGTATTTTTATTCTTGTTAATCATTCTGCTCATTTTTGTAGTTCGATACCTTCTCAGGTGGAGATACCAACATATTTAGTGCTGAAGGTTTCCAGAGAAGGCAAATAACGTGTTTAGCAAAATTGCCCTAAGTAAAGGAACTGTCATTTGTTGGTGAACAGAGTCTTCAGATTGGTTCCTGGAGTTGGGCAGGGACTCACTATGCTTTTCTGAACTTTTTACCCTATAAGTCCCAGAGCAAATGAGCCTCCCTGGCAGGTCCCCTGACTTGGGCCAGAGGGCCGCACAGGGCTGTGAGAGGCACAGAGCCATTTCCTCACATGGAAGGCAGAGGATGGGGGCAGACTGTGGCAGGGACAGGCCAGGAGTCTCCCACGGAGAGGCCACCCCTTCCACTGACAGACACCCATCCCTGGGAGGAGACCAGCAGCCCCCACAATTTGGCAGTGCCAAGGCCACGCCTACCCTCCTGCCTCAGAACTGTGCTTGAGTCTGAGTTCTCAGTAATGTAGCCACTTGGGAAACTTAGTTTGGGACAAAATCTCAATGTTTATTTTATTTTTTTTAAATGGGAAAGAGTAGGTTTTTAATTTAAAAAAGAATAACCTATAAATATATAAAAATAAACATTATATGGTTAACATAGCCTCAGAGCCTGCTTTTAATAAAACCATTTCAATACTAAGAAGAGTAGACATGCTCAGCTGGAGACATTAGCACATATGTAACAATGCAACAGGTCACACAGACATAAAGTAAGTTGGTTGTGATGATACTTTAGAACAGGATTAATAAATCTTGTTTGGAGGGTACTCTTAGGCTGGGTGACTGACCCTCTAGGTGCAGCCACCGTGGGCAGACCTGAAGACCCGCAGCTCGCTCAGCACAAGAAAGTATCCTTGCAGCTTCCAAATGCCTGGATCAATGTTTATTTTAAAAGAAAAAAGAAAAATAGGATACATTTAAAAGAAAAGACTGAGAAATGAAGCTTGCTATCAAATAGGGTCCATTAATCCCCTCAACCCTTAGGTCTGTAATGTCTCTATAATGTCCCTAGGGTGCAAATAGCTACAAAAACAAAACAAAAAACAAAAACAAAAGCCTCTCACCCTCCGGTGTAGGATTTCTGTCACATTTGTTTCAATCACTTCAGAACCTGAGAGGTTCCCTCTGCCTATCTGGTGTTCTTGCTTTCATGTTACAGATCCTAACATACAGGCGGGCTGGAGTCCAAAACGCTCTTCTCCTTTGGGGTGTCTGGCCTTGGAAGCCTCTTTCCTATAGGAACCATGAGATAAGCAGTGTTCGGGTTCCCAGATGAGCACTCAGAAGCCTATTTACCTCGGAGAGCATTCGCGCTAGCACATTTGCAATGAAAACTAGTGGAAGAAGACACCCTGCATACTAGCTGCTGGGAACACAGTAAGGCTGGCTTGGTGAGAGGTGGTGTCTGTTGAGGCTAGGGGTGTCAGTAAAGGCTGTTCCCGTGACAGACAGGGGACAGGACCACTGAATTCAGATAGACAAAAAGCAATGTCATCACTTAGTCCCAAAGCGTCACACTCATGCAGGCTCTGTCTTCTGAAGCCTGGTTTGCCAGACAGGTTTGCTGGAAGAACCCATATCCAGGTGTTGCATTGATAAGGCCTGGATTAAGTTCTGTAATCAATGTTAGGTTAGAGATATAGTAAATCATTGTTATGAAAGTTTGGTTATTGAAGTAAAAATTTCTCAGCTTTAATATTCGATCAGAATTTATTAGCCCTTAGGTTGAGGGCATAATAGTGGGACATCACTACAGAATGGAAACTTGGGAACCAATCCCCTTGGCCCCTTCTTCACCCCCAGGAAAAGCAGGACAAGCAGGGGAACAGCAGTGGCTGAACCTCTCCCCTGCTCAGAGATTTCAGGCCTTTGCGCTGGCTCTTTTCTTTACCTGGAAGACGCTGCCATCAGTCTCCAATGGCTGGTTCCCTTGTATCCCTGAGATTTCAGTGCTAAAACGTTCTCCTCTGAGCAGAGCGCTTCCCTGGCCTAGCCAATGCAAACCAACCTCTATGACATGCCCAATTCACTCTCATAGCACCTTGTTTTACTGTCTTCATAATGTTTATCAGTGTTTGGAATTATCTTCCTCACTTGGTTAAATTTGTTTGTCTTTGTCCTGTTTCCCCCAAATGTAAGCTCCATGAGAGGGTCTTTGCCCAGCAGTATCCTAGAACATGCCTGGGACATAGTAAGGACTCAATATAGTTTTGATAATTGCTGTCATTTTGCCTGACATCTGACCCCAGAGCACTTATCAGTTCTTAGTCCTGCCACCATCCCCATCCCAACCACCCCTGCAGCCCCACTGTTTCCTGGACCTCCTGCATGTTTCTTACCAGAATCCCCTGGGGAAATCCTACACAAAAGGATTCCTGGGCCTCACCCCCAGATACTGGGATTCTGTTGGACTGAGGTTGGCTCTGGATTGCCAGCCACGTGATCTGTTGTAAGATCCTCCCTATTCTTAATGATAGGTTTATTTCTCCTACTTCTCCCATCTCAGAGTGCGGAAGATCCCACTCTAGGAGACCAGTCTTGGACAACATCACCCCTTTGAGTCTCTCTGTATTCTGCCAAATGTAAGCTCTTTCCTGCCTTAGGGATTTAAGCTGCAGATGGGAAATATTAATTGCTGATCTACCACCCCATAGACACACTGTCCTCCATAATACTTCATATATAACTTGGAAAAACAAATTCTGTAGAAAAATCTCTGGCGTGGCTTGCATCATGTTAGAGATGACAGGGTCTCATGCCTTAGCAAAGCATAACAGCCCATCGTGCTTTCATTTCTCAGGCCTGCTCAGAGGCGACGTGCCACTCCACAACTGCACACTGATCTAAGGCTTTGTGACAGCGCCTCTGTTTTAAGCAACAGTAAATTCACCCCACAAAGTCAGAAAGGGAGCTTTTTGATGGCTGCTGTCAATTTTATTGCTTTATCCTGGTTACTAGGATAGAATGTGTAGACACGGTGTGTTTATTGGTTTTATGTATTGCATGTTGTTGCTGCCCTGACAAGCTACTCCTATAAAAATGTGTTATTATTGCATGATGTAGCTCAGTGAGCTGACCCTGCATTTCAAAGTGTACTGAAGCAAATAGCATTGAAGTCCATAAAAGTTGACTGGCCTCCATCACAGAGGACTCAGTGTGAGCTGCAACTCCTACAGTCCGGGAGAGAATTATACCTTTCCCTCTGCCAACAACCACTGCTACTGACTGGGCACAGCACAGCCCTGAACACAGGCACTATCTATAAAATTCCAAGACAGGAAACCATCATATCATTCCATTTGTTCAACTCTCCAATAAGTGTCATTTGCAATTTTGAAGTTTATAAAATATGAAATAAGTGGCTTTTAAGTGTTTTCTTATATTAGTTCAGGATGCAAGAGGGGTGGCTGTCATTATTTTGCCTTGAATGCCGAAGAGAAACTTGAATTACAGCAGGAGAGGATGTGGTTAGTTCTAACCAAGTCATGACTGGGGGGTCCTGAGTGTTGGGCGAGAGTCAATGCCTGATATGTTAACAGCGTGAATGTCTAACATGGCAGAAGTTAGCCCGGAGGAATGGACTCCTCCAGTGTGGCTCCCAAACCTGGTTTAACACCAGGATAATCTGGGGAATTCTTTACAAAACAGATGCCTGTTCCCTAGATATTGGGATTTTGTTAGACTGGGTTTGGCCCTGGATCCTTGCCAAATGAGTTCATGTAAAACCTTCCCTAATCTTATCAACCAACAGCAGAAGCATATGTTAGTCTCCATGAATCAAACGAGCTGAAGAACTGCTCCATATCCCATAAGACGAAGTTTCTTAACAAAATGGGAAAAAAGTGCTAAAAAGCCCTCAAATCCAAGGGTGAAACATTGTGGGCAGGTGGCTTGTTGGTCTCTCCTGCCCTCACTGCCAGACTCCACGACTCTGCTCCTAAAGCCACCCTGCTCTCTCCCTCACCCCACCCACTATCCTATATCCTATATATTTACAATTTGAAAGCATTTATTATTTAATATTTTCAAGTCCCACTTATATTGTGGGACTTGAAAAAGGAAAGAATCTACAGATTACATTTAAGAGCTGATATTGTTCATAAAAGATTAAGCAGGGAAGTTCTTCGAACACCCTCCTCACATCCTCCCTGTCTTTGGTTAATGTTCTCTGAGCACCTGACTGTTCGAGACGTGCTGAACCCTGTGAAGGTAAGCAGAGGACAAGTGGCCGTCCCCTCCTCTTCCCCGCATGTTGGCTCATGGGCTTTCTACGTAACTCGGGTCTCCCTTTTTCTCTTTCTTTTTCCTTTGGAAACAACCTAAATATGCAGTGATAAATGATGAAATAAATTTGGGATGCTCTGAATCAATAGGGAGATATTCCATGCTCTTAGGCGGAACGATTTAATACTACAAACATGCTGATTGTATTAGCAATCAGAGAAATACAAGTTGAAATGAGAGAAACCTTTATGTCAGACTGGCAAAAGGAGAAAGCTGGATACTACAGTAGGTGGGATGTGGGGTTTTAGGACTTGCATGTCCTGCTCATGACCTGTAGACTGGTGCAGCCGTTCTAGGACCATCTGGCAATAATTACTCAAATTAAACATGTGACCCACAAATTATGCTCTGCGGCTATACCCTAAGAAATTTTCGCATGTCCACAAAGGTACTCTTCACAGCATTATTTATGCAGGGGAAATTTTGCAACGATTTGTGTGTTCATCACTAGGAAAGTGGGCAGGTAAAATGGGGAAGATGCGCCACACAGAGCATTATACAGTAGTTAGAAGCAGTGGATTAGATGCAGCCATAGCAACACAGTTGAATCTTAAACAAATAGAGCTTAATGGGGGAAAAAAGCCCAAAATGATATGCTAACATGATCATCTACATAAATTAAAAAAGAATGCATACAGAAAAATTACACATACATTTTGCAAGAACACAACCAAAAAAATAAACCATTAACATTGTTGCTTATGGGGTGGGAGAGGTGGATAGAAGGGAACTCCCGGTTAAATTAAACGAATTTTAGCATAGCCCAAGGCTGAGGTGCCAAGAACTGAAAAGTAAATTGACCTCTATTGTCTGCACCTGAGGTCCTCTAACACACATGTGGGAACCCTCGCTTGGGAGAGGCAAAGATATGAAGTGTAACCATAATGTTTGTACCCTCATAATACCCTGAAATAAAAAAAAAACAGAAAATAATATGGCATATATGCATAAAGAAATGCCATGCAGCCATTACATATAATATTGAAATATATTTATAGACACTCAAATATATTTGTGTTTTAATATTCAAGTAAAAGAGGTTACTAAATAGCATGCCCACTATCATTTCACTTTTCAGCAAAAAAATACCTAAACATTATAGAAAGAGTAGTTGTTAGCATTTTAGTGAGTCAAGTACTTTTCTTCTTGCTTATCTATATTTCTTTGTTTTCACCCCAGTAAATTGAATGTATTTCCAACCTGCCTTCAATGACTGTGTATGAGCAATAAGGAGAAAAATGAGTTGTTTTTTAAAGGAAGACTTTTGTTTTTACCAACATAAAGAATAAAGAGGTCATCTGTTGTGATAATGTACAGGTACTGAAAGAAACGTAGTATTTTTCTAAGGCTTTGTGTTTTCAAATGCAAACAGTAAGGCCCAGGTTTTGTGGGTTGCTCTTTCCTTTCCCGAGAGAATAGAGGGAACCCACAGTGGTTCTAAGGATCCCCATGTGAATTTTGCAGAAAGACATGCATCACAGAGGGCACCCACAGAACTGCCTGCAGCCCCAGCAGGAGGAGATATGCCTCCAACTGGGGAAAATTACTTTAGCACAGCACTGTTTAACACAGCATGCATATTCCAAAGGGACAGAACTTTCAGGCAAAAGAGTTTTATTTAGACAGGTTAGAGCTTGAGGATATGGTGATGCCAACCTGACACATGAAGGCTTTGTAGCTGCAACATGCTTGCTGCGGGCCTTGCAAACATCTTCATTCTTCTCATCCCAGCTGCTGACAGCCACCTCCCGGCAGTGCTTATGGAACAGCAGATGAATATTTGTTAGAGGCTTTCAGCTTTCCAGTATTAACAGATTTTTTTGTAAAGTTGTGTGGGGTGATAACTTCTAACCATATGCAACAGATCTTTTTCCCACTTCCGAACGTACTGGACAGGCATGTCATGGAGTGTACGGAAAACTTCTGAAGTGCTTGCCTGCATGCAAGTGTTGGGATTGACAGCTCCACAATGAGCCGGGGATGTTATGAGAGGTCATGATCTTGTCCTTCAGAATGCATAGTCTCAGAAATCAGTGAGATGTTGCTGCGTGTTTTCCTATGAGGACTGGCACTAATGTCTGCAGTCCAGGGCCTGAGGTGTCTGAACTGTCAGAGAACTTGAACTTAGGCCAGGCTGAGTGGCTTTCAACATACAAAAGGTAATGAAACTGAGGTTCCACAAAACCTTGGTCATCTCTAGCTTTTCTAGGTACTTGAGACATGTACAATATTAACCACAGTAAGGGGTAGAGAAAGAGAGGAATAACACGGAATGATTGCTTTGAGGAATGAGTTTAAAACATCCTGGTAGGAGGGAATTAAATGTAGAGAACTGTCCCCCATAGATTTCCTTCATGTCTGGCCTAGACTTAGGGAAGCAAATTTCTGTAGCTACTAATAGTTCCACTTTTTCATGCTACATTTGTGCTGTGAACTCAAAGTGCTAGATGGGAAATTCCCTACTGATTAATTAGAACTAATAAAGGAGCCCTATTACAGAGAACGATTAGCTTCCTTTGCTTATGGTTTCCCACCAGTCATCAAATTCATAATTTAACACCATATGATTTTTCTGCACGTAAAGGAAGAGGAAATAAGGTGGCTTACATCATTCACAGAGAGACCTAAATCTGGATTGAATTACACGACACCTGGTAATATTTAGAAAGGTCAAGAGCTTTAGAACCAGAAATTTCCAGATTCTAATCCAATCTCTCTTTACAGGGTGTACATTAAGCAAACTACATAGCCTGTCCGGGCATATTTCTTCATCTGTAAAATGGGAATGTCACCACCTGGTTTGAGGATTGTGTTGATGTTCAAATAAGATGGCAGATGAAAAGCATCTTGCCCAGTACTGAGCATAAATAAATAATACATATATATATACACACACACATACATATATATAAAAATAGGTAGACAACAAAGGTTTAGGTTGCTTTCTTCCTTCCTAATGGTTCCAATGGTTTTTGAGTTTTCTATGGACAAGGCTTTAAAAAAACATTAATCATCATAGACTTTGGTTGTAAACAAATCTGAACACAGATTAATATACTTTTACACCAGTATTTCCCATGCTTGCCAGATAAGAATCACCTACCCCTGCCTCCCCACATCCACTGATTACAAACCTCGTTTTCCAGGCTTTTCTCCAGAGATTTTTGAGTAGATCTGAGATGAGGCCTGGGAATTTGTAGTTTTAACAAATATCCCAAGTAATTCTTATCTCCCAGGAGTTTTGGAAAATAGTGGTAACAATGCTTCTCAAACTTCAATGAGCAAACCGATTACTTGGCTATCAGGTTAAAATGCAGAAAGTCAGTGGGTCTGGGTGGGGCCTGAGATTCTGCATTTCCAACACTCCCGGGTGATACAGATTTTGTTGGTCTGAGGACCACACTGAGGGTGAGAAACGGCTTTAGGGTCCAGGCTAACCAGACCGGCAGTTATATGGGAAATATCTGAAAGCCCTATTTATGATGCTTTCATGTTGAGGTATAGGAGTTAAGTGTCAGCCTCTGAATGAGGAATTCCTTGTTTTTGCTTTTCGACCTTGACTGCACATTAGAACCACCTGAGGAGGGTTCTGTTTTTTAACTTACATATGCCTAGGCCCAATCCTCAGAGATTCTAACTTTCTGGTGTAGCCAGGCAGGGCATTAATGTGGTCAACAAGCAGGCAGCAATGTGTCACTTAAGAATTTGATGGACGCTCAGAATTTTCTTCCCCACACAGGTCTTCTGATTCAGAATTGGCAAGATCCCCACATGATTCGTGTGCACATTAGAGCTGAGATGTGCTGCTCCATCTGAGGTCATTAAACCCATCTCTTTTCTCCCCTTTAAAGTACTTGGTTGTTCAGTACCCAGAGTGATTGCTCCACATGGGTGGGTTAGCACTGATTTTTTTTTTCTTAAGAAGTAATTTCTCCTTACCTTAATTCTATCTCCAGTTCATGAACTCTCTGGTCCTCTTGGTAGTCTCATCCTCTCACCCCCACCCCATCTCCATTACCAAAGAGAGAACCTTAATTTCTGTAGGCTGCATCCCATTGTACTTACATTCTGTTATAGAGATTAAAAATAATGCCTTGAGGAGCCAGACGCACACCAGTAATCCCAGCTACTCAGGATGCCGAGGCAAGAGAATTGCTTGAGCCCAGGAGTTCAGGGCCAGGCTGGGCAACATAGTGAGATCCTATCTCAAAAAAAAAAAAAAGCCTTGGGCTTAAGAGATGTAGCTCTCACAGTTCATTAGGGAAATATTATACCCCCAAACACTTAACTACATTTACATTAAAAATACCCCAACTAAGGTAAAAGAATGTGAATGCTGAAAATATGATGCAAGAAATTATGCCCGAGTGGCAAGACTTACAAGGGCACGACTGTCCAGTTGTCTGCCTTTCAATCACCTCAGTGGTTTTACCTAGTCTAGACCACGACAAATACCTTTGAAACTTCAACCTTTCACTTGTTTCCATTAAAAAGTTCATGTATTTGCTCTAAATTAGTTATTTACCAGCTAATGCTGTGGCTGTGGCTGTTATTGGCTCTGTGATATGTGTGCTTAATATCCTTTGTGGGCTTTTTCTTTCATGGTGAAGACTCACTTTTCTGCATAGCATGATATCCAAGTCCCATTAAAATGATCATTTCCATAATTACTTTTTATAAATGTGATTCTTAGAGTGGGTTCCTCTAAGCAGGGAAAACTGTATCATGCAGGCACTGAAAATCATTATGCTACAATCAGTTCCCTTTCATCTTGTAGCTTATATTGCAGTGGAACAGGGTGGAGGGTGGCGAGTCATGTCTAATGATGGAGGTTAATGTGTGGGCTGTCTTGTCAGATTGCTCGAGAGCTCAAGTCTCAGTCCTGCCTATCATGAGGGTTGGTCACTTAACCTAAGTTTTGGTTTCCTAATTTATAAAATAAAGCAACGCATCGTTCAAAGGGCATGGAGATTGAGAAGACGTACAGTGTGGTAGCTGGCTCCTGGAAGTGTATCACAAATGGTAGCTCCCACTAACACTTCCTGTTCGATTCAGTTCAGCAAATATTTATTGACAGCTCTTACGTGCTCCCGGGGATCTTGGAGTCTAGTAAAGAAGATACCACACGTAGAAATAGATAATTCCAAAACAACGCACTGAGACGGGTATACAGGGAAGCGCAGACGGTGGGTCCACGGGCCAGCCCATCCTGCACAGAAGGCCTCCTCCAGATGCCCAGGCCCCGCGTGCGTGCTGAGCTGGTGTCACCGAAGCTAAGAACACGTTTAAGGAGCCGGCCTTCATCCCAAAGAACACGGGAGCTATGTGAAGGTTCAAAGCAGGGTAGTGACGTGGTGCGCCTCCATTTGAGAAACATCGCTGCGAGGACAGAGAACCAACTGGAAGGGGTAAGAGTGGGCGTAATCCAGAAAGAGACCATGACAGACGTGAAACTAAGGCTGCTGGCAGCAGAACAGTGGGGGACAGGGATTGCACAGAAGAGCATTTTGCGAACTTGGTGGGACTTGGCGATTTTTTTTTTTTAGGTGTAAAGAGAGAAAGCAGAGTTAAGGCAGAAAGCCAGGATCTGGCTCGGAGGGAAGACAGGAAATACAGCGTGCTTAAGAGGCACAGAAGAGAATGAGCAGGTTTTTGGACACTTAAGAGTGTGAAGTGCCTGAGCAGGAGCCGAGTGGAAATGACCCTGGAAAGGAAAAGCCAAGGAGTGGGTGAGAAGGAAACGCCCAGAAGCCCCAGAATGAGCCCTGGGAAAGACCAACACTCAGAGGAGGAAGAAGAAATTTTCAAGAGACAAAAACAGGCTGGAGAGAACTTGGAGCGAGCAGCGTCAGGGCAGACTGGTACTCAAGGAGATGGTCTACTAAGTGACCTCTTGAAAAGTGGGCTTTGGATTCAGCCGTATGTTATTAGTGACCTTCGCCAGAGCAATGCTGATACAAGGGGGGACAGAAGCCAGATTCCGATGGGGTGAGGAGTGATACACAGACCTGAAAATATCAAGTGCAGATTATTCCTTTGGGAGCTCAGCTGAGGAGGGACAGGAGGGAAAAGGTAAGGTTAAGGAAAGGGTTTTCTGGAAGGAAAGAGGAGAGAGGGAAGAGAGAACAGTGAGGGAGATCTTCGGAGAGCAGAGGAGGTGGTATCCCACAGATAGGGCATCTCTTCCCCGGAGGCTGCAGGAAGATGGTGAGTGTGCGTGTGGATGCTGGCAAGTTCTGCAGGCAAGGAAGAAGATTGGGAGAGAAAATAAGAAGGAATGAGAGGAGGACTTAATCCTGAAGAATGGATTGACCGTAAGTTCAAAACACAAGGCAAACTGTTACACTCAGCAAAAAGCAATTTGCAAAAACCCCTACTTTCCATAGTATAGAGTGATAATCATTAATATTTTTGGAGGTGGTACATATAGGTGCATATTGGAAAACACTTAGTCATTATCTTTCATGCTAAATTTTTATTTCAATGTTATGCAACTGCATAAGTATAAATATTTTGTTCAATATACAACAATTATGACATCCATAAGGAATTTCTTTGAGAAAATAAGACTGCAAACACTTTATTGCACAGATCCTAACAAACTTTTAAGCTGGTAAATCTATAGCTGGGAGTACTACCGAGGAGCACATCTTACAATCACACAGAGACTGACCAAACAGAACACAACTAGGAGAATTTCTACCAGCTGATTGGAGAGGTTTACAACAACAGGTATTACATGAATGCAACCTTAAGTACTCTTTACTCATCCATAATGAAAAACATATTTGGCAAAAATGATAACACACTATACAAAATATACATAAAAATATCATTTGTAAACAGCTAGTTGTGCTTTAAAGGAAACAGGACAGTTAAAAAAAAAAAAAAAAAAGGCTGTAAACCATGAACTACCTCCCCGATAGACCTGTCTCAATGTCTGAGTGTAGAAGGATTAGATTATGACAACCGCCAAACACAGATATGTATTATAAATGCTGAGAACACTTCTGAAATCCATTTAAGTTCTTGTAAAATATGTGTTTCTTCTACAGTTTTACAATGTAGTGATGTGGAATGGAAGAAAATTAGGGGCAAAGAAGAGACATTTTTCTTTTTTTTTTGTCTGTCTGTTTTTGCCCATTACCAACTCAGTTTACAATGAAGGACAACTGAGTAGTTGGTTAAGTTATGCTTTTGTTTTTGAGGTGGAGTTTATAGCCTCCCTAGAAGATTTACAATCCACAGGGCTGTATATTATGCTGTGCTTAGATAAACAATTTTATCGCCCAAAGATACTAAGACATCCCCAAGGGGGTTTGGGTGCTGAATTAGTTATTTGTTGGTAATTTTTTTCTCTTAAAAAATAAAACAAAAAATTCCTACTATGGTTCCCATGCATCTAATGAATACTTATCTGTATTTTCTCTTAGTGCCTTAGTACTTATGTCAGCAAGTGCCATATTACAATACAAGCCACCAAAAAAAAAAAACCTGCAAAAAAAAAAAAACACCCCAAAATCAGAAACCTTCAGCACTAAAATGATTTGACAAATTCTACATATTCCACAGTATACAAAATTTAAATAAGGCTTAGCAAAAGTAAAAAGGATGGTCACATTCAAGCACCAAATAGCTCCAAGTCTCTGTTACAAAAATGCTGCTCTTTATTAATTACATTTTTTTTGCATACAAATAAAGAGATGTTATGAAATGTATGGAGCTACTCGATGCATCAGAAATGAATGTGAAACCCAGGAACTTGCTAAAAACAGCAAGCTTCATCTACAACATAAGGCCCCAGCTATGTATTAAAATGTATCTGATGTCCTGATTATTCCGTAATATATATGCTATGATGCCAAAATCCCCCCGCCCCCGTTCCTTTCCTCACAAAAGTAAATTTAGAACCTCTTCCAATGCCTGATGCTTATTACTTGACCTAAGTACTAGCAGATTTGTGTGCAGCCAGCAATTTTCCTTTTAATTCAAGAGCAGGGCTAGTTCTGGACTTCTACAAAACGTGTGCTTCTTGGACTACTCACTCACAGCATAAAGGCCTGAGTTTAACAGCTTGAAAAGAAGGGAAAGAAAGAGAATAGAAATAACGTTGATGTGTGTTTATAGTCCCTGCTCTACTTCAGGTGAAGACCAGACATACACATCCACAGACAAGGACAACCAGCCTTTCAGACAGTTGGACCCAGGATCAGAATGTCCATTAGGACGATGGTGAAATGAAAACGGCCAGCTCCATTTGTCCCGGCCTTTCCTAATGGAGGAGGATTCCCAATGCAGTGACTACAGGAGTTCTTGCCTTAGATCTGGAAACATAGGTAGCCAGATATAGTACTATCAGAAACTCTGGTTAAAAATACACATAAAAACTCGCAATCTACTGTATTTAGGGCTTTCTTCCATCTTCAACTTCACTTAGAGTGTTTTAGTTCATAAAAATGGAAACTTGAAATATTCTCTTAAACCACAGACCAAAATATGTGGGTGGATGTGTATATACACGAATAGGAGTGTATCAATGTTTTTACATACACCCAGTTCTGACCATTTTGCTTCACTATTACATTAGGATAAACGGTAAAGCAAAAATCTTATTTAAAAAAAAAAAAAAAGCTGTAGTAAACGACGCAATCAGCAGCAAGGTATAGACTCTACATCCCAAACCAAACACATTGCTTGCTATTTATTTACAGAGAAAATCTTTTTCCTCAACAACCCTCAACTGTAAAGTGATTTTTTTTTCCCCGTACAAACACTATCTGGTAACACTTTTACTGGTTACAACTGGGAAGGCATCTGGAAGAAGGTCCCCTCTTTCTGTCTGTCTCTCTCTCTCCTTCCTCAATGAGGCTCCGCGCTCTGCCTGGCGGACGTCCCCACACAGTGCTGGTTTCGAAAGGTAGTCAAGACACAGTCGCGCATTCAGGCCGAGTCCCCACAGTCCAGCCCCAGGGCCTGCCCCGTTACGAGGCCTTTTTGTGAGGGCTGCTGCGCAAACTCTCTTTCCCCCGCCTCTGCCGTACCACAAAGTCCTTCTCAGAAGAAAGGGCGATGGGGCGGTCAGTGTTTGGGGCTGGCAAGGGCTTGGTCACTTCTCTGCCCGCATTCTGTTTCCTAGCCGGGGGAGGCTCCTTCCCTTTGGTTTCTCCTGCAGAGGCAGTTACAGAGAGCGCCCTGTCCCGGTGGCTGGCTCCGCCGGGCACGTTTGGGTCAGGGAGGTGTGACTCCGGAGTGGTGGTGGAGATCCGGAAGGATGGCAAAGAGTCGCTCTTTGTCATTTGGGTTCTGCCGTCACCCGCCGACTGACACTTCCTATGGTCCCTATTGCTGGGGGCCGGGGGCTCAACTGTGCCCCCATTGGCCTTGGCAGAAGAGGTGTCGCCGTTGGTTGTGAGGGCCTCTCGAACTGCTGGCCTGGCTTCAGGAAAGCTGGAGGAATAGCTCAGAGACTTTTCCAGGACAGAGGCTGATCGCAAAGAACTCTGCCCCGTGGCCGAGGGTGACCGTTTCATGCTGCTGGGCTTGCCTGCCTCAGTCAATGGTTTCTGGGGACCGAGCCCTTTCCCTGTGGCCTCTGGGAAGCCCTTCCCCACCGCTGCGGCCGGCCTCTCTGCGCCTTGCAGCCAGGTCTCCCCGTGCACGCGGGAAGGGCTGGCCTCGAGCTTCTCGCTGTCTGCTGGGCCATAAAGTGCTTCTGTGCATTTCTTCCCTTCAGACTTCCTGTCAGTGGCGGTGGCCTGCTGACTTGGGCTTTTGTCTGTCTGTCTGCACAGAGGGGGGCAATCTTTCACAGTGGATGGTTTGGGGTGCTTTGGAGATAGGTTTTGTGTTTCGCTGACAGTGGAAAGCTTCTGCTCCACTGACTCGCTAATCCCTGGGGGTCCTTGCCTCGGCAAATGCGCGGGCTTCTCCGGCATCTCCGGCGGCCGCCCACCACTGGTGGGTTTCGGCGTGGTGTCTGGAGGACCCCCTTCAGTGTGCAGTGGGACAGAGGGCCTACTTTCTCCCTGGCCAATCGCATCGCTAGCTTTGTTCGGGGAGCCTGGGATGGCAGGGAACACATCCAATCCACCCTTACCGCTGCCCTTCCCCTCTCGGCTAGAGCCACCGAGCGGCTGAGTGACAGGTTCTTTGCCCTTCGCAGCCCCGATGCTTGGTTTCTGTGAGGAGAGAGACTTGTCTGCATGCTTAGACTTGGGAGGCCCTGGGTCAGGGCCCAGCCGGGGCTTGTGGCTGCTGCTTTCACTGGGCAAAGCAGCAGGCTTGGGAGGGTCTGGGGGGCCTGGGCTGGGTTCTGAAGCACTGGGCTTGGTCCCCAGCTCTCTGCCGGAAGTGTGGCTTGGCGAACTGCAGTGCTGCCAGGAGGCCAGGCTGGGCAGTTCTTTGGTGGTCAGGGGTTGCTGAGGGTTACTGCTGAGATGCCTTTGCAGAGGCGGTTCTTTCCTTTCGGGGTCCTTGGGACCATCTTTCTGCAAAGATGAGAAACTGGAGACCTTTTCGCTTTTCCCACCGTCAACTCCAGGTGGCTGCAGAGATGGCCTGGTAGGAGGGGCTTCAGGCTTGGGTTCTGTGCCGCTTCTCCCCTTGCCCAGCTGCTTCTCACAAGGAAGTCCAGCTGACTGCAAAGAATCCTCTCTGGCCAGGAGCCTCACCTCATCCTGGCCATCTCTGTGGCTTGTTTTCCCACAAGGCCCCCATGCTTTCTCCACGGCCTGGGGCTGCATGGAGAAATCTGGGTGGGTCCTTCCCACAGAGGGGAGATTTCTGGAGTTGTCACTGTTTTTAGCAGTTTCCGGCAGGTACGGCTCCACGGAGGGGCCTCTGCATACATCAGCCCTTGCAGCAGACCACTCGCTTCTGGCTGTGGAAGAGCCCCTTTCAGACGATTCCCTCAGGCCTGGCTTCTCCCTGGAGGAGGCACCTTCGGGTGGGAGTGGGCCACGTGGCCTGGCTGGGCCGGCACCGTGGAGGCTCTGCCCTGGGCAGGGGAGGAGTTTGGCGTCGGTGGTGTGGTCTTGGTGTTTGGGCGGGCCACTCTCTCTCCATTGGGGATCATTTCCCACGACTGTCACTGGGCTCCTGGCAGCAGGATGGGAAACCTTGTCCCGCTTTACTTCTGGGTCAGGCAGAGGAGCTGCTGGGGAATTCTGGAGACCCCGGCTTGGGGGCAGAAACCGAGACTCGAGCAGATGGGATTTATTCATCTTTAAGCTGGCAGGAGAAGGCTCTCTTGGATTGGTAGTTTCTCCCTTTTTCTTGCTGCTGCCAGGGAGAGCTGGTGGCACAGAAGGTCCCATGTCACCACCTGGGCTGGGACTCTGTGCAGGCTCTGGTGAAGGCAGCTCTGTCTTGGAGGCCTGAGGTCCAGACAGGAGAGCAATGTCCAAAGTGCCCTCAATTGGCTTCAGGCATGAAACAGACCTGCCTTCCAGCTTGTACTCGGAGGGGCTTTTCCTGACAGGGGACTCAGGAGCAACCAAGCCTGGCTTCTCCGCTCCGCCGTCCACCCGGCCAGCTAAGCCCTTGAGGGGAACAAAAGAGACGGCACTGATCTGGGCTGCGTGGGGGCTGCTGATAAAGGCTCGGCTCTCAGAGGCTGGAGGGGGCTCCTGCTGCCCACCCATGGGCCGGACGGAGTTCCCTGGCAGGCATTCGTGGGAACTAGCTGTCATCTTGGGCTTCACCACGGGGCAAAGGCTGTCATCTTTGTCTTCAAGTGACATCTTCCTTCGGAGGTAATCGATATTGGCCAGCTTGCTGTCTAACTTCTCACATCGGAGAAGTTCCTTGGCCTTCTCCGTGTTTTCCCCTTTCCCGGAGGGGGACCTGTCGACACAGTGACAGAGACCATCCTGGAGGGTGCCAGGAGCAGGGGCCCGTTTGAAGTCCCCGGCGCCCTGGCCGTGCTCCCCGTGTGCCAGGCCAGAGCCGCCCACCGCGCTGTCCGCCGCTGCGCCCTCGCTGGCGCGCACGCTGGCCTGCTTGTGCAGGGCGTCCTTCAGCAGACTTCCCAGAGACTGCGCTTCCTGCATGGCCGCCTTGTTTTCAAAATGATGTGACCTTTCTAAAGCCTTCGGATAGATTTTCTTTTCTCTCTCTTCTAGCTTAAAGATAGCAAGGTTTTCCAAATCACTCCCGAGTCCATGGGATTTCTGGTGGGATTCTTGTTTGTCGGGGAATCCATCCGGTTTCTTCACCACCACCTTGGCCTTCATCTTGTCCCGGTCCAGCTCATCCACAGACTCCTGCCGGCCCAGCTTCCGGGAGACCGGGCGTTTCAGGCAGCCTTGCTCCACCGGCCTGGCGCGGCTCAGGGGCGGCGGGTCACACACGTTCTCCTCCAGGCTCTGCAGCGTGGCCTCCCTCTGGGACTGCTCCCGCTGCACCTCCTCCTGGGTCACCTCCAGGCTGTGCTTGCGGGAGCACAGGTGCTTCTTGTCGCTGCTGTAGGAGGGCGACAGCTTCTCCTCGGACTGCACGCGCTTGAGCAGCGGGGACCTCGGGGGCTCTGCGCTCTTGGGCCTCACGACGTGTCTGACGATGGTGGGAGGGGAGTGCATCTTGCTGGGAAAGGCTTGTGTGATCTTGGAATTGCCGAGGGAGTGTCCCAAAAGAGGGGATGGGGACCGCTGAGGAGAGGTGGGCTGGGGGGTTGGAGAGGGTGTCCGGGCCAGCGGGGAGAGCGGGATGTTGCCAGCCGACTTACGCCTTCCGGAGCGGTACCGCTGCCCTCCGAGTTTGGGGGCCAGACCGTGGAGGGTGCTGGGCCGGATGTGCCCTGACCCCGCTGGGGAATTGGGAGCACTAGAACTTGGGGAGCTGCTCTGGGAGGAATTAGTACCTGTGGGTGGAAAACAGAAGGCTGTGAACATCCATGGTCATGTCCCCTTTTATTTCTACATTTGTAGCCCAGACTGTTTTAGGTAAGGCCAAGTGAAGGTTGGCAGACTGTCTCAGCCTCTAACTAGTGAAATAAACACTTTTCAGATAAACTTCCCCACATCAAAGTTTAGCCCCAGACTTCTTGCCTTATAGAATAGCTACATCTTATGACCTCCCTGTCAATCTTGTCTGTGTCATTCACATCCTCAACCTGCTTTCCTTAAGGTGGAATAAGCTTCATGTTTTTCAGGACTTTGCCTCCTCTCAACTCTCTTCTGCTGTCCAGACCAGGGAAGTCACTCACCAGATGGGAAGTCGGATGGGGAGCGATAGCTTGGCGTGGGAGACCTGGGAGACACACTGTGCGTGGGGGACCCTGGCAGGCTCTCTCCTGACGACAGCGATCGGTTCAAGCAGGAGAAACTCCGGCTGGTGTGGAGTAACGGAGAAGGCTGCTTGGCTAACTTTTTGAAAAGAGATCTCCTCCTAGGGTGAAAACAGGAAAAATGGACCAGAGTCTACTTTTAGAACTATTCCTGCCTCCCTACAATACCAGTGTATTTGGTTCAAAGGCTCTGTGTCAGAGATAGTGAAATGTTTGCAGACCCTGTTAAATAGTAGGATACCACTTTTTTTTTTTTTTTTGAGACAGAGTCTCACTGTGTTGCCCTGGCTAGAGTGCCATGGCATCAGCCTAGCTCGCAGCAACCTCAAACTCCTGCGCTCAAGTGATCCTCCTGCCTCAGCCTCCTGAGTAGCTGGGACTACAGGCATGTGCCACCATGCCCGGCTAATTTTTTCTATATATTTTTAGTTGTCCGATTAATTTCTTTCTAATTTTAGTAGAGACGGGGTCTCGCTCTTGCTCAGGCTGGTTTC
>CAUYRB010083079.1:0-13197 GCA_963574695.1 Propithecus perrieri | reverse complement strand
CGTCTCTACGAAAAATAGAAAGAAATTATTTCGACAAGTAAAAATCTATGTAGAAAAAATTGGCCGGGCATGGTGGCACATGTCTATAGTCCCAGCTACTCGGGAGGCTGAGGCAGTAGGATTGCTTGAGCCCAGGAGTTTGAGGTTGCTGTGAGCTAGGCTGACGCCATGGCACTCTACTCCGGGCAACAGAGTAAGACTCTGTCTCAAAAAAAAAAAAAACAAAACAGAACCACAAATTGTCTTTCAACCGACTCTCTAGCTGAGGTCTCAGTTCCTGTAACCTTGCACACACGCTTCTGTAATTGCATTGGATTGTAAGTGCCTTTTTTATTTGGAAAGACTACCAGACCCGAAACCTTTCACTGCAGGTGTGCTGGTAGTTGCTGGTGGAGCCAAGTGGATGAGGGAGGAAGACTGGGGGTAGGGGCTTCAGGACAGGAAGGTTCTCTCTCCACCTGCTCCCCAGAGGTCTCCCATATCCCAGACCCCAAAGTTTTCTCTGCGATGCTCCATTTTGGTCATGTTTGCTTCCCCTTGACCTGTTTCGGAACTTTAATAAACTGAACTTTCTAGGAAATGTGTTGCTTAAAAAAAAAAATTGTTGGGCCGGGCGCGGTGGCTCACGCCTGTAATCCTAGCTCTCTGGAAGGCCGAGGCGGGCGGATTATTCGAGCTCAGGAGTTCGAAACCAGCCTGAGCAAGAGCGAGACCCCGTCTCTACTAAATATAGAAAGAAATTAATCGGACAACTAAAAATACATAGAAAAAATTAGCCGGGCATGGTGGCGCATGCCTGTAGTCCCAGCTACTCGGGAGGCTGAGGCACCAGGATCGTTTGAGCCCAGGAGTTTGAGGTTGCTGTGAGCTAGGCTGACGCCATGGCACTCACTCTAGCCCGGGCTAACGAGTGAGACTCTGTCTCAAAAAAAAAAATATGCCAGTTTTCCTTCAGAATTGTTAATTATGGAAAGAGGCGTGAAGCTAAAAGTATAAATTACATTTTTAAATTTGTTCAGTATTTTAATCTAAGAGTACAGGATTAAAACTAAATTAAAGAGCATTTGGTTTTTCTGGCAGGGTTTCGTCATTAAGATTAGCCTATAAGGATCTTGAAATTCAAATGAAGAAAGATGAAAAGATGAACATTAGTGGCAAAAATAAAGTGGAATCAGAGAGACTTGGCATGGGATTTGGACATTGCAGAAGGTACGTGAGACTCTGCTTCCTTGGTGTTCAGAACGTGAACGGGTTTGCTGATCATTAATGGATTTTCCTTGGACTGTGTCAATTCCAACTTTAGAGATATTTTCTTGTTATTCCTTACCTTCTTCAGTTGTTTTTGCTTTACTCAAGTATTCAGTATAGCATGAAAAGTTCCAAACTTGGTTCTTAGAAAAAAGGAGATAGGTGTGGCTCATCATTCAGCACACACCAGAGTGGGTGCCACAAACATCACCGATGCATGTGACTGCATTTTGGGTAATTATAGTCCTCACAAAGATTTAATATTTTTGGAAGCTTGTTCAAAGAAGTATTGTTTTATTGTTGATGCTTTTAACCCCACTAATAAATTTATCCATGTTCAGAATATAGATTAAAACATTCATTTTTTGGTGAAACAGAAGTCAGTATGAACCAACTGATACAATTCAAAATTTTTCTATTTTATTCTGTTTTCTCAAGCGCTATTTCACATTCAGTGACTTCAGATATGCAGACCATAGAACAGGAATCACCCATCGTGGCAAAACCAAGAAAAAAGTATACTGATGACAATGATGATTCATATTTTACTTCCAGCTCAAGGTAATCTATTAAAAATCATCATTAAAGTGTCATTTTGAAAAATAGTGACTAGTATTGACTTATTAGTTTATTTGCATCAGGAGCAAGTACAAATCAATTTACTTCATTGTTCTTAAAGGCTTTGGCTGGAGCCAAGACTGTCTTTTGGAATAAAAATTGGGGAAATATTTGTAAATGGACAATGTTTGCTAGTATTAAGATGTTTGATAATAAAATCAACTGAGAGTTAAAGTTAGAGCCAGGAGAGATGTGTTTATCTAAAATGTGAACTTGGAGAAATCTGAAGAATGGTGAAGGTGTATAGTAAGTTGTTTAGCCTTAGTCCAGCAGTTGAAATATTTCACAGTCATGGCTTAGGCTTCAGCAGATTTGTTTCCAAATACCAGCTTCAGGAAATTCCAGCTGGCAGGATGGAGTATTAAGTTAACTCCATTTGTGTGTGTATGTTTATTGATGAGAAATATGATTGCACTTTGAGGGGATCCCAGGAGAAAGCCTGGGTCCCTCTCCTTCAGCACTCACTCTCTGGTTGGGACAAGTTGCATAACTGTGGGTGAAGCCAACCATGGAGAGTGGCTCAGGTTCAAGCAGTCTACAGGGGCAGCAAAAACAAGTTTAAACTTGAATCCACTCACTCTGTGAGGTCCCCCCCAAGAACCTGACCACCAAAGGAGAGGCCTGCTAAAAAGGCACCAAGTGAACCTGGAGCTAGGCACAGCTGAGGAACAGAGTATGGGCCCAGGGGCCAAAAGGCCTGCATTTGAATCTGGCCTCTGCCGCATAATGGCTGTGTGACCTTGGCCCAGTTATTTAGCCTCTCTGTGCTGCAGCTTCCTCATCTATAAATCAGGGATCTGAACAGTACTTACCTAACGGGGTCATATAAGGATTAAATGAGATATGGCATTTACAATAGTGCTTGGCTCTTACTATTCTTATGTTTAGCTGCTGTTAGAGGAACTCAGTTCAAGACACATGTGACACATGTTTAATTACTATTGTTAAGTAGTTAAATTAACCACATTGTGACCACTTCAGGTCAGGAGTTCATGTCTGTCAGTCGCGGATGGTGCTGACCAAGAGCTTCTATCACTGACGTCTTGGAGGGCATTAGAGTAGTCTGGCAACTGTGTGGGCTTGAAGCATTTTCGTATGTACAACAGATACATAGGATAGACTTCATATATAGAACAGGTATAAATATAAATGTATTAACTAGAATCTAATTGTGAAATTATGTATATTCCTATCAATGTTTGTAGATAAGGAATTGTATAAAGAGTACTAGCCTTAAAAATTTCTCTAAGCATAGCTCCAGATTATTTCAAGTATTATTTCCAGGTATTTTACCAAAAAAAAAAAAAAAAAAATGGAGTTCAGTGATCTTCCATGTCACTGGTTTTATATCTGCCTATCTTTTGTAACCTGTATAATGCACCAGGTTTCACTTTACTCAGAGGTTATACCCAAATTGTGCCTTTTAAAGTATTTAAATAGATTTTATACAGGCTTAAATTAAATTTATAGTTTGATTTGGAAACTCGTGCATGTCAGATCATTTCAGACATGAATATTAAAACCACGGACTGAGTCAGAGGAAACTGTTGGTGGTGCAGGTCCGGTATTGGCGTGTTGTTCTCGCCACAGCCCTGAATGACCCTGGCCCTGCCGGTTCACTGCTCGTCAGTGACTCCCGCACACGGTAGTGTAGGAAGGTGGAGAAGGTAACTCTGACTTTAAATCCTGGTGCTTGGTAGCATGGCTGGTCAGAGAAGCGGCTCCAGGTGGGATCACTTGCTGAGTGGCCACTTCCAGAGATCCTCACCGGCTCCGGGTCACCAACAGGCTCCTGTAGGGCTTTCTCTGCCTTTTAGGAGCTTTAGGAATCATTTAGGTTTCTCCTTCTTCCAAGGCTTAGTTAAAAGAGTTAGCCTTAAAGGCCTTTGCTGCTATGAAACAGTTATTTACAGTTTGAAATCTGGGAGCAGATGGTCTTTTTAAATAGACCCCACTTCCTGGACTCTTGCCAGAGGGATCTTGCTGCATTGTTTCTCATGGCCTGCAGGTCGTCTAATAGGAACATAAATGCCTTCTCCAGCCCTACTTGGGAGGGTAACCACACTGGTAGAACAAGGGTACTGTTAGGTACTTTGGCAAAGGAGGTAAAATAAACATGGACTCTGAAAGCAAGCATATTAGTTCCATGAAGAGCTCTTACTGCTTCCAAATTATTCATTAGCCCATTAGAACTTGAATGTTATAAATTATGAAATAGTTCTGCCTCTATTAAAAATAAGATCAAACATATCCTTGGGTTTTTTTTATTGAGTTCCATTATTTCCAGGACATAAACAGTATAATTATATATTGAGTACAAGATAATGAAACTAGAACAATGTGCTCAGCCTTATAAAGTCAGTGTGGGCTTCATTGGAATAGAAAACTGCCTATAGCAGTAAATCAGATATAATGTGATATTAGAGTGCTTTTATCAAGGGATTTTATGGAATGTTTTCAGCGTTGGATGAAGACGGAGTGAGAAGGCAAAAATAAAAGTAAAAATGTATTGAGGACTAGGATCTAGAAATCAAAACATTAGAAAGTGAATAAAGGTTTGGCGATGGGGAAAGGCTGTTGTGTTTCCGAAGAGGGACTAATGGCCATTCAGTGATGGCAGCTGGAGGCCCGGCTGGGGTCTGTCTGTCCCCTCAGTGAGTCGCTGGGTGCCTCCTGCATGGTGCAAGAGCAGAGAGAGCCTCCTGGGTGAAGGGTAGGAAGGGAGGGCCCCACCCAGCCCATGCACGGGCTGCCGCCTCCCAGCCTCGTCCTAGTCTGGAGGGTGCCAGATGGCTCTCTCCTTCTGACTTCTGAATAGTCCAGTCATCCAGTCATTTAAAAATAATCTGATGCCTCTACATTCTAGGATAAGCACGTTGGCTTATGTAAATGAAGAATGATATTTTCTTAGAGTGATGTTAAATCTGCAAAATTCTAAGTGCCAGAATCTCAGAGTTGTGAAGAACCTAGAAGTTCCAACCCACCCCCACCCTGCACCAGGCCAATACTTGCACCACCTCTGCACCCTCCAGGGCCGTCCAGCTTCTACTGGACCCTTCCTTCTCCTCAGGGCAGCCATTTGGTGCCTGGGAGGCTCCATGAGAAACGCTGCCTTGGACTGACGCAGCTCCCTGGGCTGCTGCACTCACAGCAGCCTCCCTCCCATAAACCAGTTTGCAAGCCCTGTGCGGGCAGAGACTGAATGTCCTTGCCCTGTATCTTCCCCGAGCAGAGTGCCTGACTCCTTATGAAGTAGTTTTTAACACATTGACTGCCACATGAATTGTATTTAACTCACGCTAGTTTTGAGCCCAGAGCTTCGTAAAGTAAAACCCTGCAGTTGGTTCGTGAAAATCTTAACTTGTTGATGTCCTTATTGTTACAGTTAATACTGACAATTCTAAAAACGTGGATTGTGTTGCATATAACTTAATGCACAGAAAACAATAACAAATAACAAATCAGAAAGGATTATTTTGTTTTAATAAAACACCGTGGGAAATGTTTTTTTCTAGTGTGGCAGTCAGTGTGTTAAATTCCTCATTGAGTTGGTCTTAGTTCTTTCCCTGGGCTCTTATAAATAAATCCTTCAGACATGTGAGGTTCATCTTCCAGGCCAACATGCATCCAACATCTTTTGAACCTTCCTCTGATGTGACTGCTAGTCCCTGTGACGTCCTGGTCTGTCTGCTCTGCATGGGGGTCCCTGTTCCTCCAAGCAGAGCGCAGGGCACAGCGCAGGTCCACTCAGCCACAGGGAGCGCCTGGTGGGTTTCTAGCTGAAATCCAGATGCACTTTGAACACTGCATTTTCCTTCCTGGGGCGAAGAGGCTGGTGTAACAAGATTTGTTCTTAATGACCTTCTTTCCAAAGAAGGCAGAAGCCATGTTTAGGAATTCGATATAAAATCACACTATCTGCTCCAAATGGCAGGTTTATCCCCTGTTGTTTTTTTGGTTTTTTTCCTCAGGAAGAAAAGTATAAATGTTCTTAGCATTCTCCGTCCCCGCCGCCCAATCGTAGCTCACTAGGTCCCTGGCCTATTTGTTCTCATGGGTTCTTGCTGTCCTCTTACGGTCATCCTTGGTTACCGGCCCCTCTGACCACCTCTTGTGCAACTCCTTACAGCAGAGGATCCTGGTGCTCACCCTCTTTCCTGTGTGCTCCCTGTCCTTACTCTCTGGGGAAGGCCTGAGTGACTTTTTTTTTTTAATTTTTTTTTTTGAGACAGAGTCTCACTCTTTTGCCCGGGCTAGAGTGAATGCCGTGGCATCAGCCTAGCTCACAGCAACCTCACACTCCTGGGCTCAAGTGATCTTCCTGCCTCAGCCTCCCAGTAGCTGGGACTACAGGCATGCGCCACCATGCCCGGCTAATTTTTTCTATATATTTTTAGTTGTCCGATTAATTTCTTTCCATTTTTAGTAGAGACGGGGTCTCGCTCTTGTTCAGGCTGGTCTCGAACTCCTGAGCTCAAACAATCCGCCCGCCTCGGCCTCCCAGAGTGCTAGGATTACAGGCGTGAGCCACCGCGCCCGGCCTAAGCCAACTTTTTTATATGAAACAGTGAGTTTTGCATTTCTGTGTTTATGCCTGACTGCTGGCTGAAAATTTAGAATTAAAAAAATAAGACCTCTATTTGTGTCTGTCTGTATGTTTATGTGTGTGTATGTGAGAGATATATGTATAATATTTCCCTTCCCCCAGATGGTATTAATAAATTAATTTACAAAATCCCTTATCCTCTATTCTAATTGACTTAGAGATAAATAAGCACTTATATAAATTAAAAAATCCTAAAACTCTCATAAGTTAAGAAACAACTTCTAATACTTTCAGTGTAAATAACAAATAAGTATTCTCATAAAAACTACCCAAATTTTTAAAATTCAAGTTCACAGAATTTAGGTAAATCCTTGACAAACAAGATTAATTTAATATTGTTAGTTTAACAGACAACTATGTTGTCTGAGTTATCAGTATTACATATAATACAAGCATATATTTTTATTCTACTTGGGTATATTCTTCCTAAACTTAAACAGGTTTACTAGTCAAATAAGCTAGTATTATATCTACTAGATGTTTACGATTATAAAAATGTGAATTTGCTTTTAGCTAAATTGAGTCATTATTCTGGTAAACTTCGTTTCAACAATAACTATGTTTTATAATGTCACCTTAAAGACAGTTTCCAAGATCTTTTTGGTAACTTAAAACCTTAGACATGCTAAATTAAATTAACTTATAAATATTTGTTAAATACCTACATCATTTCTAAGAATGATAAAATAAACAGTTACTAAACCTAATTTTAGGTTTATATACTTTTTGCTTCTTATTTTTATGGTACAGTGAGACTATATTTGGATTTTTAAAATATGTTCATTGTTCACGTTGAAAAATTATACTATAAAAAGTATATAACTAGAAAAAGTTATAAGATGTATATTCATAACATTTACTAGTCTCCTATAAAATGCTGGTGTACGATAGTTCAATATTACCTACCTCTTTGTTTTCTCTGTAAGATATAAGTTATTAATGGTTAAAAATTATAGTCAATATATATATATATACACACAAAGGAGACTACTAAAAGTACTCATGTCAAAAGGAAACAATTTTGTATGCAAAGTATGCAAAATAAGTTTTTATTAAGGAAAAACAGAATAGTTTTGTCCTAAATTAAAATAACTAATGGTTCCAAAAAATACGTAAGACAAAAAGTAAACAAATATTAAAAAGTTATAAAAGGTTCATAGAAAATTTTATTTTTCATGGTTAAAACTAACTAAAATTTATTGAGTCTATAAGATTTTCAAGAAAGAGCTCTAGTATCAAATATACTGGTGTAAAACTAAAATTTGGGTTTCTCTGTTAAAATAACAAAATTTTCTTGGATCATTGGTCTGCTCTTAATAAAAGGATATAAATGGTCTGTCTTTCCTTCTGAGTAATCTGCCTAAAAGGCAAAGATTTTGTGTCTTATCAAAATACTATAATGCCTTATCTTTATGTTGACTTTATCATCTCCTTAATTGTTTTTTAAAAGTCTTTTTAATTTTAAAGGAGCTAAGATTCTTTACAATCACTTTACCTCCTATGTTTACTTTAAAATTTTTATCGCTTCGATTGAATAGAAAACCAAGTATTATTTCTCAATAACCTATACTCTTATTTAATCAAATGTTCAAAGCCTCCTGACAACTTTTAACATTTTACCTTCCCAAAATCAAATCTTAAATGTATTTTACACCTAAAACTGACTTTGGGATTTCCCAGAAGTTCCCTGGAAAATCCCAAACGATTTATTCTTTCACCTTATAACAAGAGAAGTGCGAAAAATAGTTTTATTTACTATTGTATAAATTGCATTGGAAGCATTGTCAAATCCAAAAAAATACTAAGCCTCCCCTAAATTAATTTTAATGGGTAAAATGCTATTAACATAAATATTTCAGAAATTATTTAAGATTCCTAGAGATTTTTCAGCACCCTCAATGCCCATGATATGTTCCTATTTATCAGAGTCCCAGAGCTGCTTTGCCTTATATTAGACAACAACAATACAATATTATCAGTCATAATTTTAATTATTTTTTAAAATGTTAACTTGGTCACAATTTTACTTCTTTAATTCATATCCAGTGTATTCTAAGCCTGTGGTTTTCAATTGGAAATTCACATCGTTTATCTATGGAATTTTGTTAATATGCAGATGTTTAGGACCTTTTTTCATTGCCAATTTGATTTTATTCAGCTCCCAAATCTCATTGTTATAAATATATTCATACTACCATATGTATGTTCTTTCACTGGCTTGAAGCTTTCCCTTATAGAAAAGGGTTATTGCCACCACTGCTGCTAAACTTTTGTTAGAACAAACACTCCCCATATGGGGAATTCTACTGGTTCTTTGAAGTGACTGAGGAATCCATTTCACTGGTAAAGTCATTCAAGAAATCCAACGAGTTCCTCCTTTATCCCCCAGATTACATTGTCTTTATCATCCCAGTCATTTGAAATAATGGAACTAAGGGACTATTAAAGTTAAAGCTTGCTAAACTGATGACAAACTCCATCTCCCACAGTTTAGGGTTTTACCCTTAGCACTGATTGCCCTGTGGTCCTTTCCTGCTGGATCATACCAACTGTCCCCATAGGAAATAATAACCGGCCCACCCATGAGAATCCCCTATTCTGTCTGGGCTCTCAAAGATCCTAACCTGGTCAGTTCAGACATTCTGTAATGCTGACAAGGATTTTTCCTATCCTCCATCCACTCTCCCTCACAATTCTGCTGTTATCATTGTCTCCATCTCTGCAGGTGCCCACTCTGCCTGTCTCTTCCCTTCCTGGAATCCCAAGCTAGTTGAGCCTCATCCACTAGGAAGACTCACCCTGTGGCTTTCTTCTGGGGGCATGCCCAGACTGGTGCTGAGGGACGGCTGGCTACTTGGGACTATTAACAGTAAGTGGGCCTTAATTCCAGCCCACAGACTCCAAATGCTGCCCATCAGGTGCCCAGCGTAGTTTACCCTTCCTGATGAACCTAGTCTACTGAGACACCATGCTATTGACCAGACCCAAAGACCGGAAATAGGGAACCCAGCAGACCTGGAAAAGGGACTTGTCCACAGTCACATCTCACATCTCAGGATTTGGACCACTAGGAGGAAGAGAGGAAGGGCCCTCACCGAGTGCTGCTGCCCACCTTAGAAACACAGCACAGGGTGCCACACAATCCACCCAGCCCAGCCTGGGCAGAGCCTCTACCTGAGAGCCGGAGCCTTGCCTCAGGCACCCTCGTCAGCTCAGTATCTCCACAGACTGGGCACTTGCTCATTTGGCTCCAGGTGGCATAGTAGCAGGTTGGAGATAATTTGCTCACCACCTGGGCCAGGAGGGGTCACACACTCCACCCAGTCACTTTACCCAAAATGTGGCTTTCTGAATTGATACTTCCCTATCCCTCACTGCTCCCCCAAGTCTTAGGTGTCCCCTAATTCTGGGTCCATTCTACTTATTTTACAGTTCTCTCTGGCTCCATCTCCTCCGTTTCTTACGTGGGGGACTACAACCACTTCCTAGCTCTCCTCCCCGCCTCCACTCTGCCCACTTCCAGTCCACTCTTCTCACTGCCACTGGAGAGCCCATTCCAAAGCACAGCTCTTGCCATACCACTCCCCTGGTTCAAACCGTCCTGGCTCCTCTTTGTCCTCAAGAGAAAGTCTAAAGTCCTTATTATGGTATAAAGATCTAATCCTGCCCCTCTGTGCCAGAGGTCCCGAAGACCACCGCTGGGTTTTGAGATTCACGAGGAGAACTCATAGGGCACAGCACATAGTCGTGCTCATGGCTATGGTGTATTACAGTGAAAGGATACAAAGCACAATCAGCGAAAGGAAAAGCACAAGAGACAAAGGAAGTCAGGCACAAGCTTCCGGAGTCCTTTCCCAGTGGGCCACACAGGATGCACTTAATTCTCCTAGCAGTGAGTTGTGACAACGTGTGTGAAATGCTGTCAACCAGGGTAGCTCATGAGAGACTGAGAGCCCAAGGATTTCATCAGGGACTTGTCATGTAGGCATGCTCTCCCTAGCATGTACCTAACATGCACACATTGCTTTCACCTATAGAAAACCTTCCCCATCATCCTGCAGCTCACCCCTCCCACATCCGTCATTCATAGCCAATTTTAGAGAGCTGTGCACCATCAGCTGTGCCTCCTCATCTCCCACTCCCTCCTCAATCCGCCATAATACAACTATCCCCTTTACCCACCCTCCCAACCTGCTTCCCTCAAGGCTGTCACAAGTTCCACTTTGCCACATCTCACGGGCGTATTTCAGGGTCCACAGCACGCTGGAAAGTTAGCTCAGCCTGGCTGGGTTTCCACGAGTGCACATTTTCCTGATTCTTCCATTTATCCAAAATTTCCCTTCTCAGTACCTCTCTGCAGCTCTTCTTCCTCCTCAAGACCCTTCAATATTATTTTCCAGATTTCTGGCCCATCTGCCTTTGCTCCTCTCTTATTTTTACGTCTTTTCATTTTATATACTCAGTTAGGGCTTTAGAGGACCAATAATTAATACTCCCCTCTTTTTTATTCTTTTTGAGACAAAATTAGAGCAGAAAATGGAGATAAATGTCAGCTGATGAAGCAGGTGGCTTTAGATGTACAGCCCCAAAGGAAGGCTTCTTCTGCATCCCTCGATCACATAACTTACCCACCAGCCAAGGCCTGGCTGGACGACTGCCCCAGGAGCTTGCAGAGAGAAGCAGAGAATGCATGCTTTGGACACACTGGCTTCCAAAGATATTCTCCAGGCAACGTCATCCACTCCCTTCAGTTACTATCCATGAGCTAACAACTCCCAACTCTCTAGCCCCGGGTCAGCTCGTCACTCAACTCCTGGATCCTCCACAGGCATGACCCAATGACCTTACCATCTCTCTGCATAGCAACCCCCTACCTCCTCACCCTCAGCTAGTTCTTATCATCATCCAGTCGCCCAGCTATGAAATCTGGGGGGCAGCCTTGGCTGCCACTTTTCCCTCACCATTACCTTTAATAAGTCAGAAATACTTGTGGCCTCATCACCTGTGCCTTGGCCTCAGCAAACAGTCTCCTGATGGTCTCCTGCCGTGTCTAGTTGGACACTGCCCTGGTCTGATCCTCCATAGGCCAGTGGAGGCATCTTCCTACGACTCAAGTCTGGCTGTGGCACTCTCCTGCATGGGAACCACCAGTGGCCCCTCAGACCCTAAGGATGTGGGCCACACTCCTCAGCCCAGGAGCAGGTGCCTGCTCAGTACTCTCTTGGTGCTTCCTGCCAAGCCACCAATTAACCCCCTTCACTGCGGCCACCCTGACTCCACATTCCCCATGCATCTATGCGTCTGCGAGCCTCCGGTTTCCTCTACCTGCAATGCCTTCTCCAGCACATCTGTCTGGCAAAACCTTCCTCAGCCTTCCAAATCCAGCTCCAGCCTCACCCTACCGGTAAAGAAAGCCTTTCCTGACACCACCCACCTGCAAAAATAAAACAAAACAAAAGCCAAAATGAAAAAACAGAACCAATCGCCTCCTCCTTCATCTATGGGCCACACTTTTTATTCTCCTTCACTGCATGGAACACAGAGTAGTGCAGGGAGCCACGTAATGTGGCAGGAAGCCCACGGTTGTTCACCCTGTGTCTTTGGACTGGGCCTCTACAGGGCCTGGGGCCAAGGAGTCAAAGATGGATTGGATATTCTTAAATAAGTAAATCTGTTATCTAACGGTTGAGCCTGGCCCTCAAACTAACCTCCTACCTAGCTAATTATGGAGTCTGTGCTATAAAAAGCCCCATAACCAAGAGGGTGGATGACCACTTTTATTGCGTCCCTGCGAGAGGAGCCACAGGCCCCACCTGCTCCCCACAGCAGACTCCCGCCTGCACTCCACCGTCTCCTGACTTGGGGTGGTGACAGCCTTGGCTCTCTCCTGGCATTTCTGTCTTGTGTAAGAAACTGTCGTCGGCTTTGCTCTGCAGAAGTGCTAAGTACTTTCCTTTGCACTCCCGGAAATCACCGAGCTGCTGACGTGTCCATAGCTGAGTGGCACATGCAGTGTTGGCCAGATGCCTTTAGGAAAGCCTGGACTTGAAAACCTCTCACTCACACCACACGGTCGCCTCCAGTCACAGGCACACTGGCACGCACAGACACGCGGCCAGTCACATCCCACATCCCTGCCTCACACATGCTCCTTTCCTCTTGCTCTGACCTCTCTCTGCTTCACCCTGTCACTCTTTCACAATCTTTCTCTCTTTTTCGCTCTCTCACGCCCTCTGTCATTCTCTGACAATGCTATTTTACACACCCAAATAGCCCTCACCTGCAGAGCACCTGTACTCTAGGAGACAGCCTTCCCTCCTGCCCCACACAGGAGGCCAGGGCTTCTTACACCTGGGGACAGACATCTTCTCCTATCGCAGCCCCATCCCAGCAATTCGAGCCACAGGAAGCCTGTCCACACTGCTCCAGGCCCAGGGAATCCCCACCATGACCCACCCGCGGGGCAGGAGCCCAAGCACATGGGTGTGCAACGTGCCAGGCATTGGCAAGGAGGGGAGCAGTTCCCACCTGGTCATGGCCTGACAAAAACGCCAGCTCTAGCAGGCAGGAGCCCAGTGCAGCTTGGCCCTTACCTGCTGCCACAGCTCTCCAGTCCGATGAGCTGCTCGGGTCCGCTGGGGCTGCCCTGTCGCTCTGGGGTGCTGGGATCTGCAGGTTGCTGCGTGGGTACAGCTGGGTCTCCGTGGCCACCTCTCGGGGCTCCC
>CAUYRB010083078.1:0-12397 GCA_963574695.1 Propithecus perrieri | reverse complement strand
CCCGCCCGGTTCCCGTCACCTGGGTCATCTTTCTTCTTTTCATTCTCAGTCATCCTGCTGAGGTAGGCATTTTCCTCCCATTTTGCAGACCAGAACAGTGAGGCCAAAGGAAGTGAGGCCACCGGACAGGCTAGAGGTGGCACTGACTCCAAAGCCCAGGGTCATTCCAGGATGCACCTGCGTCTCTTAGGCAGAGGAGCTGTGCAGCTGCACATACGTCTGGTGTCGGCAGCCACACTCATTTCAGTCCAGGAGGATGGGACCTCACTCCTTACCACCTTCCTCCTCACTCTCTCTGTTGGGCTCCAGTAGCCAAACTCGCTCCTGCCCCAGGGCCTTTGCTTTCACTGCTTCTGGTGTGCTTGTCCTCTGCCTCTACCCAAGGCTGGCCATGCAGTAGCTGCCCTTCCTTCTCAGGCCCTGTCCCACCCCTTCCTTGATAGCATTTGTATGGGCCTGCCACTATAGAGTCTATTTGTATGCTTGTATGTTGTGTCCTCTGCCCCCATCCAGACTGTGAGTTCTAGGAGACCAGGGACCATGTCTGCCTCACTCAGTGCTCACCCCAACCCCAGGGCACAGAACAGTGTCTGGCACAGCGTCAGTGCCCACCCCCCAGTGGTTGAAAGCAGAGCAGAGGGACCAGATGTTCCTATCTCAAGGTCTAGGCAAGACTCCGAGGCCAGACGCTCTGCTCTGAGGAACAATGTGTCCAGAGTAAAGGGCACGGGAACCTCCACTGGTCCCAGATCCCGAGTCCTTCATAACTCTGAACTTGTCTCCCAGCCAGGTTTCTGAATCTCATTCACCATGCTATCCAGGGACCAAAGATGAAGTACTCAGAGACACAGACTGAAAACCAGGAGATTGGATGGGACCCTGAGCCCTTGGTAAGCATGGCTGCTGTCCTTACTAAACAGCAGAAGCACAGGGGCAGCACAGGTGGGGGCCAAGAGAACACAGCAGAGAGCTACAGGTGGCTCGGTGTGAGTTCTGCCAGCCACTTACTAGCCGTGGGCCTCTGGAAGTACTAAGTTCTTTAGCGCCTCAGCTTCCCAGTTGCCAACGGAGACCTTTCCATACCTGTCTCATAAGGCTGTGATGAGGATGAATGGAGGGTGTATTTGTGCTGTTCTAAGAACAGTGCCTGGCACAGAGGAACACTGTATATGTGTTGAATAACCATCGCTGATTACGGATGCCCGAGTCTGCTCCACCAGAGACCCCCAGGGTGAGTTTGGCTTGTCACTTCACTTCCGTGAGTTCTGGTCCCTTGACTGTACAATGGGAATGGTAGAAAGAGCACTCTCCTCATTTCATTGAAGGACTCCACTAGCTGCTAGGGAGCCGGGAAACATAGTTTTCTGCACATTATCACTCTAAGTAATACAGGGCTTCTGTTATAAGGAAAAAGCAGTATTTGTAGCAGACTGTAACCTAGCTAAGCCTTCATTCATCTGTCTTAAGATGAGGATAATCATATTATCTAAACACAATGGTTTGTTGTGAAGATTAAATGAGACAGTGTAGAGAAACTATCCAAAAATGTGGGCTAGTGTGATGCTGATGTGAAGAATAGGAAGGAGGACACTGAGCCCCACCTAGAACCAACCAGGGGCCTCTTGTGACTTCTTCTCTGGGCTCCGTTGCCTCCATCCACTGAGGAAGTTTTCAGGGTGCTCCCTTCCCAAGGACCCTGCACACCGTGTTGCTCTCTGATTCCTACTGCAGGAACCAGGCCCTCTCATCTATTTACGCAACTCCAGTGTAGGGCACATGGCTTTCCTGCAGGGCTGTTTCACACAGATGTGGACAAATGGCTGAGTGCGTCCAGGTTTTACCAGTGAGGAGGAGAGTAAATCAGCTGTACATTGCAACAGCTCCTCTTCAGACACAGGGCATGGCATGGAGAGAGGGGAGGGGGGAGACAGAAGATTGCAGCCGGAGCTCCTATTACTTACATAAGGAAGGACAGAGTCCAGAGGGCAGGGATGTGGTTAGAGAGCTGGAGAGGAGGTCACCACTCAAAGGAAGGAGGGAGGCCTAACTAATTGTGAATGAGGTAAGAGCATTAAAGAAGAAAATGAAGGACAGTTATTAAATATGCAAATGAGCAATGAAAGGATTACTCAGTGATTAATCAAAAGGAGAAGGAATACTTTCTCACATGGAGAAGCTATTATTTCAGTGGGGTTTGTGGTGAGGGATTAGGTTCAACTCTGAGCACAGCTGGGCAAGTGGGAATGTCCAGCCAGGAGCAAGTGGGATCAGTGATGGAAAAAGACTATGAGGAAACATCAGGGCAGAGGTGGCTTCTGTCTAAACCCCACCTGACAGGATTCTTGCTGAAGGTGGGCCAGGGTGATCAGACATCACCTGCAGGATGCTGGTGGATGAGGGACCCGACTAAGGTGGTCAGATATTGAGGGTGGAGGATTCTCATGAAACTGACTGAGCAGGATTTTTGCTAAAGTTGGACAATGCAGACGTGAACGTGGAAGTCCAAATGTCAGGCCTAGTTGAAAAGGCTTCAGGGAGCCTGAGTAGAGTTTGCTCAAGGAGAGAACCTTCATCAGGGGAGAAGGAGGGTCATGAAGGAAGGGAGGTTGGGGTGAACAAAGAAATCACCCAAGCTAGATAATTAAGGATCTTAGTAAAATACCACAAAGCACAACTAAAGGAAGTCACCATTTTTCATTTTCTTAACCAGTGAAGACCTGACTCACGTGAGTGCAAGTGTGGGTGTGGAAATGCTGCATCTTTGACCCCGAAGGACGTCTCATGGCAAGCTCACCATGACAGGAAGGGCAACTGTGGCTGGCCCAGCCAGGCCTGCCCTGGTCGGACCCTCCTAGGCTTTGCAGATAACAGACTGCATGTGCCCCCAGCTCAGTTATCACTATAGAGTTGCAAAGGGTCTGCAAATATTCCATGCTTGTTTGTCACTATAAACCTGGGGCCAATGCCACCAGATGGTGCTGCTGGCATAGTAAGAAAGCATACCCCCAAAGCCACAGATCCAGGTGTTGTGCAGCCTTAAGTGGTAACGAAGCTGGAATTTCTGAGTGATGTGGTTGGGGGCAGAAGAGTCTTGATCAGTCCAACTTGGGGCTCGCAGCCACCTGGCAGGACCTCACCCTGGACAGGTAGAATACTTGCAACCTCAACACTGGGATGGGGAAGCCACAGTCAGCGAGTACCTCTCAGCCTCATGCCTCCTGGTGACATTTGCAGTTAATTGCACAGCATAGCTTCTATAGGACGTGTCAGTGCTGACTTTTACTCAGTTCTCTGTGTGACTCTTTCAACACATTCATTCCTTCCTTTAACAAATGTGTGTTGAATGCCTAGTGTGCACAAGACACTGGTCTAGGTGCTGGGGATTTACTAAGACAGATACAGCCCCTCCCCTCACAGAGCTCACATTCTAGTTAGCAAAAGAACCCACAGTACGGCCTCAAGTGGAGGCGGTGGGATAGGGAGTGCAGCAAAGTGGCATAGGCTATTCTCCTTCAAACTCACAACCCTTTTCATGTGAACGTTGTCAGCTCCACTTCCCAATGCAGCCACACATCAGCAGAGTGGGGACCTATTTAAACCCAGGTCCACCTACTCCAACCCCAGCTCTGCCCCCTTCCCCACAGGCTTTTTTTTCATCCTGCATCCTCCTCTCTAGGTCAACCCAGAACGCCATGACCACAGGCTGAACCACTTCAGGGTCTACAAGGACATCACTCTGTATAAGGCTAAAATGTGGAGCCTGGGAGAAGATGATCGCCACAAATAGCATCCCAGTGGTGCCATCAGTCCCTGTATTTGATGCCCCAAGTGTGCACTGCACAGAAAAATAAACATTACTTTCTAACTTTTCCTATCCTGAGTCTCACTTTTCTCATTTCTGCCCAAGTCTGCTGGTTGAAATCCTTCTCTTGTAAGCCAGTGTGAGGATTCCAAGGAATGGTGGCAGGCTGTGTACATGTAATCTCCTCCTTGGTCTTCCCAGACACTAATAAAGGATGATAAATTGATTAAAAATGGTATGAACCCACAACAGAGAGAATGGGAGAGAAATACTTGTAATCAAGAAAACTGAAGACATATTTAGAAGTTAGAAAACTAATATAGGAGGGTGGCAGAAACCATAAAATGCAAGCTTATGGGATAGCTGGGAAGAAAGCGAAAAACAGCACATACAGGGGTTAAAACAGGCTGTCACCCAGGTGCCTGGTTTTGGCCATTCCAACTACAGCCTTCCCTTTTGCCATTTTGTAGACAAAATAATTGAAAATGTTCTAGCAGTATTAACTCAAAAACAGTGACAATCACAGGCCAATTGGTTATTTGAGCCAGTAGTTAGATCCAGTAACAAGGGGACACCCCCCTTATATGAGGGCCATATCAGCTACAGCCATTTTTTTATGTAAGAATGTCAAAGAATTTGTCCTGGGGTCCCTGCTGACCATTTGTGCCCCCATTCTGTGGAATCTCTCGTTAACTCTCACCACACTCAACACTCTAATGTCAGCTGCCTCACCTCTTATGAGGTGCTCTTGCTTTCCGCCCTGGACATCACTTTGAAGCACAGTAACACCCTGCCACTGTCCTCCCTGTCCCAGGCGAACAATGAGAGGAAGACCACGACTGCGGTCTACTAACTAATATCTTACTTTCCCCTAGGGAAGATTTTACAGGAAACTCCTCTCAGGAATGCTGAATTAATTTGGTTCCCAGATGGCTCTTACTTAAGGGATGACCAGGGGCATTACTGGGCAGAATACACCATCATTTCTGTGGTGGATATAATAGAAAGTGCCCAGCTCCAGGGTGTAAAATCAGACCAGGTGGCTGAATTAACAGCATTAACTAGAGCTTGCCAGTTGGCTGAAGGAAAGATAGCAAATATATACACTGATAGCTGATGTACTTTTGGAGTAGCCCATGATTTCAGCATGCTATGGAAACACAGCATGGGCAACCTATAAGACGTGGCCACACTTACCTGGGCAATCTATACGACATGGGCACCAAGTCTCAGAGCTGTCAGAAACAATCCACATGTCAAGGCAGGTCACAATCATAAAAGTTCCTGGGCATTCAAAGGATAACACGGGAGAAGCAAAAGGAAATAATCTAGCTGGTGCTGCAGCAAAGAATGCTGCCCTAAGAAAGATGGCCTGGCCTATGGGAGAATGCACCCTCCATCCTGCCAATATCCTCACTAACATTCTTTCACAATATCAACAGACATCAACCCCTGGAGAGAAACAAATCTGGCAGCAAGAAGGAGGTGGAGAGAATTGTGACTAGGCCCTGACAGAAAATCCATAGTTCCTGTAGGGGCACAGTAACCTCTTCTTCAATTTATTCATGAAATGACTCATTGGGCCCCCCCAAAAAATGATGTCCTGTGGAAAACAGTATTTCTGGAAACCATCCGTCACAATAACATAAAAGGTCTTTCTGGGTCTTTCCACGCTTTGGTCCTACTCCTGCCGTGCTGAGCCTGAGGGGAAGCCGGAAGGGACCCTCCGAACAGGCAGGCCCGTGCTGGCTGGGGTGCCCGTTGGCGTCGGTCCGGTCCGAGGGCTGCTGCCGCCCCCGCTGCGGAGCTGGGGTGGGACAGGCGTTGGCGGGTAAGGCGGGGCGGGGGGAGGAGCGAATGCGGTGGGGGCAGGGTCGGCGTTTCCGGGCGCGTGGGGCGTGCTGGTTCTGCGGGGTCGGCTCTGCACCCCTTAAACTCAGCGGGAGGGTACCCCGAGTTGAGTGTACCCCGAGACCTGTCGCTGCGCAGGGTCTGACTGGAAAGAGCGTCTTTCTAAGGCCTGAGGTCGAAGGCCCCACGCATACCTGGCAGGGGCCGGCCTGCGGGCTGTTGGGGGCCATTTCCGGCAGGTGGTGTTTGGCCCTTTCAGACAGGCGGACACAACAGCGAAGGCGTCTTGAGCGTGGAGTGAGTGCTGGGCACTGTGGGACTGCTTCACAGGGACGTAGTTTGGGTGGCGCTTGCCCGAGGCAAAGCGCGAACTCGTGACTGGTGGAGCCGGTTTGGACCGGGCCTTCTCCGTGGGCGTTCACCTCTACGCTCAGGTGGCTGTCGCACCGGTCGTGGTCTCCTCAGTGACTTCCGTAAGTGACTTCGTAAACCGCGACACACCCCTCCCCTCGGTGGTCTACAGATACTGTCTTGTGAATGAACTGCGCAGGAGGGAGGGAAGAAAACTGATGGGACAGCTTTCTGGAGAAAATAAAAACCCCAACGCCCTGAACTCTCATTTTAAGTAACAGTGGAAAATATACTTGAGGTGGTGTCCTGTGGGTAACCGGCCCAGGGGTCCGACCCACGGAGGTGGAATCCCTGTTCCGCCGCGCTGTTTGTCCGGGTATGGTACTTAGCCGTTTAAGCCTCAGTTTCCTCATTTGTAAAATGGAGTTTAGAACACCAATTCAGAGTGGGCGTTAATACAAAGCCCGCCCTTAGTACAAAGCCTGCCGCCTGAAGTATTTCTTTTCTTTTTTTTTTTTTTTTGAGACAGAGTCTCACTGTGTTGCCGGGGCTAGAGTGCCGTGGCGTCAGCCTCGCTCACAGCAACCTCAAACTCCTGGGCTCAAGCGATCCTCCTGCCTCAGCCTCCCAAGTAGCTGGGACTACAGGCACCCGCCACCGTGCCTGGCTAATTTTTTCTGTTTTTAGTTGTTTGGCTTATTTCTTTCTATTTATAGTAGAGACAGGGTCTCGCTCTTGCTCAGGCTGGTCTCGAACTCCTGAGCTCAAGCAGTCCTCCCGCCTGGCCTCCCGGAGTGCTAGGATTACAGGCGTGAGCCACCATGCCCGGCCATGAAGTATTTCTTATGTAAGGGTTAACAGAAAGCTTTATTATTTTTTTTTTACACTAAGCAGATAGTCCTGACCAAACCGTGTGCATTTTTGGCTTCCCTCCAGTGTCCACTTGTCCCTGTGTCCACTTTTTGTGGCAGTTTTGCAAGCCCGTGCCATTAGCATTCCCTCCGTTGCAGTCCAGTGGTCCGCCAGGATCTTACCAGATTCCCGCATTGTTGGATATTTAGGCTGTTTTTTACTTTAAATATTGTAGTATGCTGTAGTAAACAGATATATTTTGGTTTTGAGATATAATCAACATACTATAAAATTCAACCTTTAAAAAGTTAAAAAACAAAAACAAAAAACCCCAAAAGGTATACTCTTGATGTACTGTACGTGTCCAAAACACAACCCTGGCTAGCCCTTACATGGCTCCAAAGGTCATTTTCCTTTGCCTACAGGACCATTTGAAGTGTGGCAATTTGATTTCATCCAGATGTTGCCATCTCAAAATTATAAATATGTGTTGGTGTGGGTTTGTGTGTTTTCTCATTGAGGGTAGAAGCATATCCTTGTCGGAGGGCTACTGCCTTCACAGTAGGCAAATTATTGTTAGAAAGAATCATTCCAACTTGGGGAATCTCTTCTGAACTACACAGGCATCATGAGACTAATTTTAGTGGACAACTGATTCAATCCATTTGTGAAATCTGGCCCATAATACAATATTGCCATTGTGCTTATCATCCCCAATCCTCTGGGTTGGTAGAATGGACAAATGGCACAACAAATATTCAATTAGCTAAGTGAATAGAAGCTTTTAACCTCCCTTGGCCAAAAGCCCTCCCACTGGTCTTGCTTAACCTTAGATCCATTCCTTTTGGAAAACAGTTTATTACCTTATGAAATAATAACAGGAAGACCTAGCAGGGCTGGATGAAGGCTTATATGAGCCCACCTTAGTCAAGGGGGAAATACTGCATTAATGTCAAGGACTACTTAGCACTTTAACACATAACACAAAACTGGTAACAGAATCTTTCCACAGTGAGCTCCTGGGGACCAAAGACTCCAAGGATCGTGGATTATAGCCAGGTGACTGTTTATTGGAAAAGGCACCAACTAAAGGACTCCCTATGATCCCACTGGAAAGGACCTTACCAGGTACTTTTAACTAACCCTTGTCCTGCAAAATTAAATGGAGTCACTTCTTGGAGTCACGTCTCACATCTAAAATGAGCTCCCGGCTGTGTTCATGACCACACCTGGGCTTCTGAATTGGTAACTGACACCTGTCTGTGATTTCAGAAACATCCTAGGCTCAGCCAGTCTCTAGAGCAACAACTAAAGTAGATATTCTTTCAGAGACATAGGATCAGGTCAGTCCTCATGAACCCTTAAATAACTCTCATTCTTACTTTGTTGCTATAGAGCATATTGCTGGAAACGCTGAATACTTTAACCAAGACCTCTGAGAGATTTTTTGGGATCTATGAAACCTCCCTTGGTATAATTTTCTAAATGAGTAGGGTTATGAATTTCCTTGTTAAAATCAGAAAAATGTTTTACCTGCTCACCCTCCTTTCCACAGTCTCCTCTATTTGTCTACCACAAACTCCTTCTCTCTTCAAACCTGAAAACCTTTTCTGGTTCCCTGTAAACCTCACCAATTTCCCTGCTGACAGAGCCCACATCATTTGGTATGATGTAGATCAGAATGAAATGCAGGTCACTGAATGGAACAGTTCCACTCTAAACATTCTCTGAGGTGCCCCCTTTTCAGGGTGCCTGTGTTATAAGACTCTCAGCATATATGATACCCTGCAGGAACATTTACCTAACATTGCCTTTGGATGATTATTGAGGGGTCTAATCAGATGAATATTGTATAACAATAGATACTGGTGATGACCAGCTTAGACAATTGTCCGGGTGTGAGGGAAGAAGCCTGGCTGCCTCCTATGTACACTACTGCAGCGTAACCTACCCAAATGTCCACTAGCCCTGTGCTTGTGGCTGGATGCTCTTATCTAACACCAATGGCACTGACACTGCCCTTAAAGAACTATTTATGGGAGTCAGTTGGTAGACAGAAGTCCCTGATAGTACGAATTCCACCCTAAGGCAAGCGTGCCTCTGGGAAGCCTTATGGAATACCCAGACAAGGGCATACTTAGGCGTAACCTCCACTCACCTGCCAATTGCTTGGGATCCCCAGTGGTTCTGGGTTTACACCATTTATCCAAACCGCACTGATGTCATTAGTGTATAATGACAACAGCATTCCTGGTGGATACACCAAAATTGGCCATCCAAAAGACTATCATGAGACCTCACTGGAGGAATTGGAACTGGGGTATATATATGAGGACAAGCTAATAAAGAGAGGCACTCCTTAGAGAAAAATTCTCTGTCAAAAATAGGCCACATAGGAAGAATGCTGTTCCAAGAAGAGGGAAAGGGATGGGAAGCTGCCGTGTAAGATAATGCAGCACTCATCAAATGGATAGAAGAGACCAGACAAACCATAAAAACATACTCCCAAACCCTGTGGTGGGAACTGGCATGTTCTCTCACCCAACAAGGACTCACATCCACGTTATTATAAATGGAATCTGAGGTAGCTATGAAGCGGTGGCCTACAATACTCAGGGCTGAGGCACACTCTAACGAGCTATGGAAAATATATGGTCTCTCAAATTTATGGAAATTTTTAGATGGTAAATGTGACTTCAGACACTGTATTCTTAAAGCTGAAGCACCAAAGCTGAATGAGGCTCAAAAGTAGTCTGTAGTTCAACTAGCAGGCATTGGGACCACCATAAATATTATGAGGATACTCCCTCGTATGGGAAGCTGATGGGCTATTTTAGCTGATGAAAGCACATGGCATCCTATTTCCCTCTCAGACTGTGAAAATAGAGAAAAAAGAGAATGGTTATGCCTTCAAACCACTTGGAACCCTGATTTCTCCCAAATTTGGCCCCAAATATACACCCCTATGGGACATAACATTTGGTATATGGGAAAGGACCATTTTTGTTGGAAGGGACGTCAAAATGAGACCGTAGAATTATATGATTTCTCCTGTAACAAAACTTTTTTTACTCTCCCCAATACCACTCTGTGGTGCAACACAAAGGTGGTGGGAAAAATAAATTTGTCAATTGTAAACAACTCTTATGCCAATTTAGACTTTGAAGACCAGATGTTTTTTGAATTTGACTTACGGTTGTTATACCTATGGAGACCAATTGGCCAGAAAAAAATTAAATTTATTAGATTCTGATTTGATGTCAGTCCTACAAATCCTCAAAGAAGATTTACCATAAGATTAAAATGACCATTGATAAGGCGAGTGAACACATTGTAAGTCTGACTGAAGAATACAATAATGCATGCTGAGGAGTTTTTGGTTAGTTACGTTGTTTACTGCCTGCTGAATCTTCCTATAACTTTCTTTGATGACTGATCTTCACTATTTTTATGACACATTGCTATATTATCATTTTATATCTCTCGTAAATGCTATGCCAGATATAGGAAAAAGAAAAAGAGAAAATCATTGACCTGGATCATGATAGCTCATAGAATAGATCTGATCCAGGATGTTTTTTTTAGACTGAACCCTGTCTAGCCTCTTAAATAATTGGCTATTAAATCAGGTCAAATCATGTCCTTCCCCTTAGATCTGATATCACAAATATTGAAGTTACTGTCACCAATGCCAGACGACCAAATAGAAAAACTGGGAATGAGGCTTCCTAGTGTCCTGGGACCTCCTGTTGGTTGTTGGCCTACAGATGCATTACATGGAATAATCTTTGGCCAAAGGGGAAACTGAGGACTGAACTCTGACCTTTTTTCTCTTGTCCAAATTGCTTTCTATGAGGTCTGCTGAATCGTGCCTTAAAAACATTAAAACCTCCTTAAATGGGTTTTTATATTAACGAGGTATAATGTGGCTTACTTTCCAACTTGATTCCAGGGTAGCATCTCATGACAGATAGAAGACCCCCTATCTTAACTCAAGCATTCTTTCTACTGACTTTAAGGTCTTTAGACAAAGCTTAACTCTTTCAACCAATTGCCAAGTAAAGAATCCCTAAAACCCACCCAGGACTTGTAAGCCCTCTCTTCAAGATGTCCTACTTTTCTGGGCTGAACCAATGTATACCTTCCATTTATTGATCTATGATCTTACCTATAATTCCTGCCTCCATGAATGTATAAAACCAAACTGTAACCTGCCTTCCTAGGACACATTTTTTTGAGATCTCTTGAGACTATGCTCCCTGGCCCTGGTCACACATGTTTGGCTCAGAATAAACCTCTTTATTTTACAGAGTTTGTTTTTTTTCTGTTGATAGTTTCTTTTTGTATAAAATTCTTTCAATAAATGAAAGAAAAATTATCAAAGGAACATATGCCCTTGGTTAAGAACTGAGTACTAAAAGATTTAGCAGTTAGTTTGGATATGGAATAATATTGCTATTTATGGATGACAACTTAGATGTTGAGTCAAAATTGCGTTTCTTCTATGATAAATGAAGATATAAATTATACCTCCTTCCCTTCCTCTTCCCCATCCTTCCAAATTGTTATAGCACCATCAATCCCTGTAAAATTAGATGAATTGTTGTAAGATTTCCTTTGCGATAGAGCTTCTGGTTTTTCCTTGAATTAATCATTACCTCATATTTTTCTGCTTGCCAAATTTTCCTATTACATCTTTTTTTCTTTCAGAATATTATGGGGGTACAAACATTTTGGTTACATGAATTACTTTTGTACAGTTTGAGTCAAAGTTATAAGTGTACCCATCACCAAGATAGTGTGTATTATATCCAGTAGGTGTGAATGAACCCAGCCCTCCTCCCCTCTTACACATGCTTGATTTCTGTTGGATTTTACTACCATATGTACATAGGAGTGTTGATCGTTTAGTTCCAATTTAAAAGTGAGTACATGTGGTGTTTGTTTTTCCATTCTTGTGATACTTAGGAGGATGGTCTCTAGTTCCATTCAGGTTGTTACAAAAGGTATTAGTTCACCATTTTTTTTATGGCTGAGTAATACTCCATGATATACATATACCACATTTTATTAATCCATTCATGTATTGATGGGCACTTGGGTTGTTTCCACATATCTGTATTTGTGAATTGTGCTGCTATAAACATTCGGGTGCAAGTGTCTTTTTTTATAAGATGTCTTTTTTTCCTTTGGGTAGATACCCAGTAGTGGGATTGCTGGATCAAATGGTAGTTCTACTTTCAGTTCTTTGAGGTATCTCCATATTACTTTCCATAGAAGTTGTACTAATTTGCAGTCCCACCAGCAGTGTATGAGTGTTCCTATGTCTCCATATCCACACCAGCATTTGCTGTTTTGGGACTTTTTTTTTTTGAGACAGAGTCTCACTGTGTTGCGTGGGGTAGAGTGCCGTGGCATCATCCTAGCTCACAGCAACCTCAAACTCCTGGGCTCAAGCGATCCTTCTGCCTCAGTCTCCCGAGTAGCTGGGACTACAGACATGCACCACCATGCCCGGCTAATTTTTTCTATATATTTTTA
>CAUYRB010083074.1:0-23250 GCA_963574695.1 Propithecus perrieri | reverse complement strand
AGAAATTAATTGGACAACTAAAAATATATAGAAAAAATTAGCCGGGCATGGTGGCACATGCCTGTAGTCCCAGCTACTCGGGAGGCTGAGGCAGGAGGATCCCTTGAGCCCAGGAGTTTGAGGTTGCTGTGAGCTAGGCTGACGCCATGGCACTCTAGCCTGGGCAACAGAGTGAGACTCTGTCTCAAAAAAAAAAAAAAAAAAATTAATCATTTTACAAACCCTGTACCCTAAACTGGATAAACCAAACCTTTCCAGTTGTTGACTGATTTGTGCTAATTTGCCATTTAACCACTGCTATCAAAACTGCTATAGCTTATATAAAGCTATTTTTATTTTGTCCACCCTGTATGACAAACTATGAACTTCTTACATTCACCGCCTACTCTTTTCCTTGGTCTGAAAATGTTCTTGCTTAATCATTTACTAACTCTTAATACTTATTTATTGTCCCTGAAGTCATGCTCCAGTGCAGGTCATAAACCATTTTTCATTATACTCGTGACGTCCTGGTACACATTCTGAACTCCCTAATACTGAGGCCATTCTGACTTTTATTTACTTTTTATTCTCTGAAATGACTAATCAAAATGAAAGCTATCACCTTGATAACAGGCAATCGAGTACATTCTATTAATGTGGACAAGAAGTCACTCAAATGAAAACGGAGGAGCTAAGAATTCCTTGGCATCCACTTGTCAACGGACAACTAGAACAACAATGGACTCCGACTTCCAAAACTAAGCAAGATCTGGCACCATTAACTGCAAATATTGCTCTCAAATGCCAACACGGAAATTCAAGTTTTTAAAGCATTTCTCTTAATTCGTCAACATTAACCTATGGGGTTGAATATTCACTGCCACACAGGTCTTCCAGAAAAGAAACTGCTTACTGAACAGAATATGCTACAGAACAAAAAGGAACAAAGCTCTTCTCTTTAAAGATAAAGGTTGAAATGTATGCCCTTCCTGATCATTTGCATGATACAAATGTCAGTTCCACAGCAGCATTATTCATAATTGCCAAAAAGCAGAAACTCAAATGTCCATCAACTGGAGAAACAAGATGTGCTAGATCCATACAACAGTATATATATTCTGACATAAAAAAAGAATGAAGTACTAATTCTTGCTCCGACATGGACAAATTTTGACATTATGCTAAGTAACATAAGCCAGCCATAAAAGGCCATACATTGTATTAATAAAATTCTATTTATATGAAATGTATAGAATATGCAAATCCAGCAACAGAAAGTAGATTGTAATTGCCATGGGCTAGGGAAAGGGAGCAATGGGAGTGACTGCTATAGGGTTTCTTTTTGGGGTAATGAAATATTCCAAAGTTGGATAGTGGCGATGGCTGCACAACTCTGTGATTATACTAAAAACCAATGAACTGTACTCTTTTAAAAGATAAATTTTATGGTATGTGAATTATATCTCAATAAAGTTGAGTTTTTTAAAATACACACATATCAAAATGTAGGTAGCAGTTTCATCTTCCAGAAATTAAAAGTGATTTGAAAACATAAGCAAACCTCTTCAAAGATGCAAATTTTTAAATGTAAATCTGATCATGTCAGTATGCTGCTTCACAGGAATCTTAGGATAATATCCAAAATACTCAAAATGGCTGCCTTACAAGGCCCTACATGACCTTTGTCCATTCTGTGTCCACAGCTTCACCTGGTTGGCATTCCCTACCAACCCACAACACCTGGTCCTTATGTCACAGTGTTCTACTCTTCTTTCTTTTTCTGGAAGGCTCCTTTCCCATGGCTGTCTCACATAGTATTTGCTCTGCCCCCTATATTTCCCACCACCCAACCCTCCCCCTCTTCTTCACCTGATTAATTCAACCTCAGCCTAAATATTTTCTAGGTATATTTTCCTTGGCCTTCCAGACTAGGTTAGGCCTCCTGTTCTAATACCCTCTCACACATTCCATTTGTCTCCGTGGTAACATTTATGACCTCTGAATTGAATAATTGTACACAATTGTATGTTTAGTGTCTATCTTCCTAGATAGACTGAGACCTTCATAAAGGTAGGGACAATTAATGACTTCAGCCGGGCGTAGTGCAGAGCACCTGTAGCTCCAGGTACCCAGGAGACTGAGGTGGAAGGATAGCTTGAGCCCAGGAGTTCGAGTCCAGCCTAGGCAACATAGCAAGACCCCACCCCTTATCTCTAATTAAAAAGAAAAATGAATGACTTCAGTGCCTGGCACAGATACAGATTAACAATAGATGTTCATCAAATGAATTACTGTTAAGAATCACACACAGTCTAAACAGAATTTGGAGTTTCTAACGAAGTCCTGGGGGAAACAAAGATAACGACAGAGACAGCTGTCACTGGGTTTCTGTCAAATTCTCAAACTCCAAGGTTTCTACAAGGCCTTGTTTTAACCCAATTCTGCAAACAATGGTTAAAGCTACCCACCTACCACAAAACTGCATTACCTACCACAAGCAAGCAAGCAATGAAGGAAGATACTTAGTACCTACCACATGTCACGCACCGGCCAAGTGCTTTACATTTCACCTACCACCCTGCAACTTGTGAACAAACCGAAAGCCTGAGGTGCCTAAGCAGCTCCAGCTGATTCAAATTCCTGTTCCAAGTTCATCTCTTATAAGAGTTTCTTTCAAAGAAGCTTCTCTTAACTGTACCCAGTGTGTCTGCTTAAGAAAAGACAGGACTATGCTACCAATTAAACTGGACTATGTATGTCTAGAGAAACAATAATCTGCTCTAGATAGTAACTAAATTCCTATAAGCCAGGGTTTCTCAACCTTAGGCACTACTGACCTTTAGGGTGAGATAATCCTTTGTTACAGGGGCTGACCTGTGCATTGCAGAATGTTAACTGGTATCCCTAGCCTTTACCCATCAGATGTCACTAGTACCCCAAGTGACAACCCAAAATGTCCCAGGCACTGCCAAATGCCCCCTGTTTGAGAACCCCTACACGGGCTTACCTAGAAAAAATTTCATTGTTCTGACTCTCCAGTAGTGTTTCCCAACTGTGCCAGCATAATTTTTATGATTAAATTAAAAGATGGACTCCCTGGCCTCAGGGAACTTACATTCCAGAGGGAAAAATAAAATCAGAAACAAAATAAGTAATGGGACTGTATGACATTGGCCAGGACCTTCAGAGCCTTAAATGAGCAGTCGCCACCTTGTCCTTAAGGCGAAATGGCAACTAAAGAGAAAATCCGTGCAGGACTCCCTGCGCACAACAGGCAGGCCCCCTGGAGTTACCTCTCTCCAGACAAGCCAGCTTAAATGAAAAGCTGTACTGAGCTCACAGCACTGGGCGGCCTGTCTGCCGGCTCCTGTGCACTTTCAAGCAGGTGAGTTCTTTGAATGTGTGCTCCTCAAAGACTGCAGAGACAAAGGTGCACAGACAAGAACAAAGTACTAAGCTTGTTAAATTTTCACACTGAAAGGACTATGTGCCAGCTCTACTGTGGGGCCCGACTACTCAGCTGGAGACCACAGTGTCTGAAAAAGCATCTTCTTAGCATGTGCCTTTAAAGCTCACTCAAATTGTATTCAGTTAAATAACCAAAGAAATCTCTTAGGTAACAAACTTCAATCATGCCAGAATTACTCCATTCTGTCATCTGCTGATGCCAAGTATAAAGTAGGATGTGATAACCAAACATAACATCTAAAAATTCCAGTAAATAGCAATATTCTCCCTACTTGCAACAACACTGCGAAGACACTAATAATTAGCCAAATAATAAACAGCCAATCAGGTGAACAACAGGAGTTCTGCACATGTGTTTGACAGTATTAGCTAATCAAAGTCATGAAATATTAGGTCGTACTGTCTTAAAAATTTCTTCATTAAGTCCATTAACATCTCCTAATATTTATATAACCTTGGTTGATGACTTGCTCCTTCAAACTAGGAATGCAATTTTCCTATAAAATTATATTTGCTTATCAGACTGAGGGATATAGTTGAAAGTTTTTCTGAAATTATTTTTTGAGTATATCAACTAGTCAAACGTGATATACAATGTATTTTTTCCAAAAATACAAAGTACACTAATAGAATCGGAAAGTTATAAAAAACCAACTTACAGATTTTAGATAATGTGGTAATAATAAAAATAAATGTTTGGTCTTTGTCCCAGGTTCTTGGCAGAGAGTTCCTAAAACCCTTAGGGAATCTCCAGAGTGATAAGAATATCTCTTGTATGCTAAGGAGATGGCTCGACCTAGATTGCTTCAGGATAGGGACCAAGCCAATAATTTCAACAATCATGCCTATGTAATGAAGCCTAAACTACAGGGTTCTGGGAGCTTCTGGGTTGCTAAACACACTGATATGCTGGGAGGGTGGCTCACCAGAGAGGACATGGAACCTCTACACCAAGCCCCACCCTCCCATACTTTGCCCTATGTATCTCTTCCAACTTGGCTGTTCCCAGGTTGTATGCTTTATAATAAACCAATATACGTAAGTAAAGTGTTTCCTAAGTTCTGTGAGTCATTCTAGCAAATTCTCAAGCCTGGGGAGGGAGGGAGGTATTGTGGGAACCCTGAATTTGCAGCCAAGTTTGACAAAAGCACTGGTAGCCTGGAGACCAGGGACTTGCAGATGGCCTCTGAGTGAGGGCAGTCTTGTGGGACTAAGTCTTTAACCCTGTGGAGTCTGACCCTAACTCCAGGTAGTTAGTGTCAGAACAGGACTGAATTGTTGGACACCCAGTTGGTGATGGAAAATTAGAAAATTGGCTGGTGTCAGAAAAAAGACACTGCGGGTAAGAATTTTTTTTTTCAACTTTAAGCTTTACAAAAAGCATGCACAAAATAGATAAAAAGGCCAGAACTTCAAGCAGTTGTCCCATTCTCATCTAACTCACAAACTGCAAAATCTTCAACTAGTATTGTATACACAGCTACCTAACTTCAAAGTCTACACAGAGCCCCCCAGAGTGGGGGCAGTTTCCTATGAAGAAGGCAAGCCTATTTTCACCGCCCCTCAGACAACACAAGGTTTACCGGGAGGGGCAAGCAGTTTTTTTGAAAAAGCCTGGGCCTTGAAACCAGGCAAAGAGGGGTTGAAAACCCAACTCTACTATCTGTGAGCTCTGTGCTCTTGAGCAAGTCTCATCTCTCTTAGCCTCAATCTTCTGTCTGTAAACTGGGGATGGTACCAGGTCCCTTGAGAGACGTTATGAGGATCACAGCAGACAATAAATTTACAGTGCCTGACACACAGCAGAAGCCCAATAACTGTTCATATTTCCTTCCTCTTCCTGTCCAGGGGAAAGGCTGGTCAGAGGAAAAGTGCAGTTCAAGGGAATGCCTAAAAACCACACTGTAGATCTGGGCATGCAGCCACTCTCAAAAGAAATGGATAACCGAAGACCTACAACATTTGGTGCCACCACAAACAATCAGAAAAGCTCCACTGCTCAGGGTCCATGAACATAGAATCTTTTCTCCTACCACCGGTGATCAGACCAAGCCTGCTGTGACACTGACCCTGACAGCCAAGGATTCAAAAATCACATTCTAAGTTTCTGCAATGCAAACAAATCAGTCCAGACATTTCACCATTGACACCTTCTTGCATCTAAGCACAGCACAGGCATAAATATTCAAACCATTCACCATTTTCCTACAAATGATACATACCCAACCCAATAACCTCTTTATATGAGATTTCAATGCAAAGAGTGACAGACACCCTCACATCCATGGGAGGAAATGATTTATACACATGAAATTATGTCTTAATTTAATAAATTACTAGCACTTCTCATTTCGAACTCCCTCACTGTTAGTATTTTATAATCCTAAAATTTTAACAAAGCTTCAGATGGTCTAAACAACAAAGCCTTTTTATTAGAAGTTCCTAGGATCTTCTAGTGCACCTTGAAAGGGGAACATAAAGACCCCTGGTATGTCCAGCAAAAGAAAGAGATCCGATGAAACTGAAGCAAACACTGGTTGGGGATTTCAACACAGGTTATAAGGAAGGAAAGAAACCCCTTCCAAAGTCTCTTTGGTATTCAGTTGCAAAGGCCTCCCAACTCTCCAAGGCAGTTCAGAGGAGGACACCAATCCATCAGCGTCATCTGGCTAGCTGGCTGACTATCCTTGAAGCACTGTTAACTCATGCCTGATTTCAGTCAACCTCCACAAGGTAAATGAGGGGTAAGGGGACATGAAACTGAATCTGTCCTTTAGCACAATGTTTGGCTGTGATATCCATGCATTTTTTCATTTGGGAAAAAGAAAACCAAATGATTTCAATTCTATCTTGAATTCATCATCACTTGTGGCATAGCACAGCTTATATAAGAAGGTGAAAAAATAAGTCACAGGTGTACACATACTTGAAATTTTAAGTTACACCTTAATAATTCCGGATATTGAATGTTATCTGTGCTTTCAAAAAACCCTGCAGTAAGTCACCTGAAGAAATTGTGGCGGTTTGATTCCATCAAGTTCTATAACAATTCTTTCACTCCATCAATAGAGATACTGTTGAATGACTGTTATTACCAAGAACCCAGTTAGTGGGGCTAAGGGTACTTTCAAGTTTCAATAGCTCCATAATAGTTGCATTAACTTTAAGCACTAGGCGCAATGCATCAAAAACACTAGATCCAAAAAGACTTTTTTTTTCTTTTGAAGTTCTCAGTTTGCCAATCTTGAAAAGTAATATCTACTAGTTTCTCACTGCCTGGCTCTACTTCACCCAAGGAGTCAATATACTCACCCTGCCACCTGTGATTAAGAATAAGATGCTGATTAAGGAAGCTGGGGATTTTCTTTTGGAAAAATTTTTTTCTTTTTCTGTAAAAGGACAGGTAATAAATATTTTAGGCTTGCAGGCCATACTGTAGCAATTACTCAACTCAGCTGTTGTAGCTCGGAAGCACTGGCTCTGTTTTAGCAAAACTTTATTTGTAGGCACTGAAATTTGAATTTCATATATGAAATTTTCATGTGTTATGAAATATTATTTCAATTTTGTTCTTGCTAACCATTTAAAAATGTAGAGCTATTCCCATTTCACAGGCTGTATAAAAAGTCAGTGAGATCAATCTGGCCTGCAGGCCACATCCCTGCTCTAAGTGGAGCACTGCTTCTCCTGCTTGCCCAAAGTGAAACATAATCCTAGTTTTTAAGCTAGCACACCAAACCAAGTTATTAAAATGAAGCTGCTACTATAGTTTTAGAGAGGTTTTAGCCCAAAGGACCCTTGCATCTCCAGGCTATACTAACGAAAGAGCACTTTTTAATGAATAAACATTGCCCAAGATCTCTCTTTTAACCACAGAATTCTCCGTCGTAATTCCTTAATAAAATAACCAGAAGGAAAAATTGTGCTGAGCATGGTTCAATCAAATCCATTACCCTACTTTCATGCAACTCCAAAAGAACCAGATGTGGCTGGCTATGGAACTCACCCACCCAAATGAACACCAGAAGACCTTGTATAAAACTATCAATTTGAAAAAGGAAAACAGTTAAAGTTGCTTCACAAGCAACAAAGTTATAAGGCAAACCCAGGATCCTGGACTATAAAGCTGGTAAGAAATCATCAATTCAGCCATGATACAGAAAGTGACAGTCTCCTACTTCACTTTATCTCATGGTGGTTTCTATATGCACTTTTCGTTTGTGCATTTTAATGTTTATTCATGGATGATTATTTTCATAATATGAACGTATTCACCTTAAATTAAGGTCTGTATTCATAATTCTAAAAAAAGATCCCTCCCTAAATATTCAGAAAACACCAACCATGTTAAGTCTTCATTCCAGAGAAATTATCTGCCAAATTGTTAGTGCAACTGACTGGTTAACACACATGCATAGGCACATGCGTGCACACACATACACATTCTTATCTCAGGAAGCATAACAAAGTAAATGCGGTACCTGAACCAGTATTAGTTTTCATTAGAACCCGACAGATTTAGCTTTAAAAAGGTACACAATTAGGAAGTATCTCCTGTTGGGAGAGGCTCCCCAAAAGTCACACTATTTAAGTAGTTTTTCAATTGTTAAAATTAAGTGCATCCTAGCACTCTGGGAGGCCGAGGCGGGAGGATTGTTTGAGCTCAGGAGTTCGAAACCAGCCTGAGCAAGAGCGAGACCTCATCTCTACTAAAAATAGAAAGAAATTAATTGGACAACTAAAAATATATACCAAAAAAAAAAAAAAACTAGCCGGGCATGGTGGCGCATGCCTGTAGTCCTAGCTACTCGGGAGGCTGAGGCAGGAGGATTGCTTGAGCCTAGGAGTTTGAGGTTGCTGTGAGCTAGGCTGACGCCACGGCACTCTAGCCCGGGCAACACAGTGAGATTCTGTCTCAAAAAAAAAAAAAAAAATTAGAGTGGGAGATGTACAATGGGGTATACTTTCCTGCCAGAGATTATGCATAACGTTACCTCATGGTAACGTATAATATAAAGGCTATGAAAGCCCATTTCCCCAGGTCTTTAGCCTGGATGGAATGAGCCTTAAGCATTTAGTTCCTGGGGCAGCAGCATTAGATGCTCTTATTCAAATCACAGTTCTTGCTCCATTTACAGCCAAAGCATGAAATTATACATAGAAAAGTGTGTCTTTACTAAATCAAGAAACATCACAGGTGAGAAAAGTGGTCTTACAAAATGGGATGGCCTTCACACTCACTGAAACTCAGGGTGGAACTTGCACTTCAACAGGAGCCGCCTGTTGCACATATATTCCAGAAGAGGAAGATGTTATTGAGGCATTAAATCATTTAAGTGCCCAAATTAGTAATATAGAAAAATTAGGAGTCTTCAATTCTTTTTCTGAATGGTTGCATTTTTTGCCTATGCATCGGAATTATGTTTTACTAACTAGTATAGTAATTGTAATTAGCATTGCTTTTGTTGTTGTTGCATATATTGTGGGTGTGGATTATATGCACAAGCAACTGCCATGAGATTCAAGCTAATGTAAGAATCAGAGCTGTTGTTGTATCCCCTTGATTTCCGCTCAGGGATCATTGAGGAAGTTGGGTGGAAGCACTGTAAGATCTGGGGAATGGGGTGTACTGAGTAAATAATACAAGTTCCACTGGCTTTTAACATTTAACAGAACTCATGTAGATTTCTTTTGAACTTAGAAATATAGATCAAAACAAGGAAACTGAGAGAAACATAAAGCACAAAGGGTATTCTTAAGTAGCTCCTCTTGCATAGATGGTCATCTTTCCTGTAAACATGTGATGAGGTGGAGAGAATTTTGCATTGCTTGCCAGAGAGAAATTTAAGGCTCCACAAACAGGCAGGCAGTGAGGATTTTACTCTCTGGAGAACCTCCATGAGAGGAGCCCTGTGTAAATAACCTCTAATAAACCCATCTAACCCATCAGGCTGGATTTGTCTGGGTCATTCTTTGGTCTCTCAGCATCCTCTCAGTTTCAGGGACAGTTTTCTATATCATCCTGGGATTTTGCCAAAACAAAGAGTAAAGCAGTAAATTGTGTGTCTTGTGAGAACTCTGAACATGGAGGGAAATGAGCCAAAATATCATCCTTCATGCAAAAGATGAGAACTTGTCATGGGATACAAAACCACACTACGTTTGGTATGTTATTATCTTATCTCAATTTTTAAGTGAGAGACACTTCAAATTCTTTAAGGTTATTTTACAGGAAACACATAGGTAATTTGTAAGATAATGATAAATTTCATGTTTTTTAAGAAACTTTGGTTTTACTTTTCTATAGATAGTAGATGATGTTGATAAATGTATAGAAACATAGGGATTGCGTGTTTTGTTATCAGTTTTATGGTATAAATTTAGGGCTCTTTCCTAGTAAATATTCAAAATAAATTCTTCCCTAATGGCCTCAATAGAAAAAATGAGCACAGATATCTTTACAGTATCACATTTCTAGTATTATAACTAAAGGTCAGTTGTCATATTTACTATCATCTCTGATATTTCAAGGTTTTATAGCTTGCCAAATCACATCTGGCAGAAACTTGCTATATAGCTTTTCAGCTTGGTTTAAAAATGCTTTTGTTCTGTACAAAATGTATTATAGTAAATTTTATAAAGAAAATAATTTCTTCAGAAATTTAGAGAATTTTAGACATAACCCCCCCTTTTTTACACTAACTTAGAAGGGGCATTTTGCACAAATACTTAATCCATTTTAGAAATTGGCATTGCAAAATTAGATTTGCATAATTACAACTAATTCTTGGGAGATCACTGATAATGGCATTAGTATGTAATGCTAGCAAAACTTGGGATGTCGTCATTTACATTACTTCAAAGGAAACATTGTGTGCAGATAACAAAGATGATAATTGATACTCAGATAATGTGAACTGTGATACAATTTTTTCAGAATAAGATCCCTTGTTATTGTGTTCTTCAATTCTCAGGTGATACGGAGTCAGAGGGAGGTGGCATGCTGAACTCAAAAGGACAGAAGAGCTAGATTAGTCGTCCAGCATAAATAAATGCATATATTAAATATAATCTAACCTAGGTAACAGATTTGCAAATGCACATGAATGGTTAAGTGCTTGAAAACTGAAATTTGATATGAAGAATTGAAACACACAGCACACACACTGAGTGAGGGCAAGCACTCCCACAGCACAGTGCAAAAGTAAGGCAGGGTTACAGGGGAAACTTACAAGTGGAGAATTAACAAAATTCTCACGGTCTCTTGAGCCCTAAGCCTCCCTCTAAGTAGAGTGACCCAGGTGAATGTCTCTATTCTCAGGCTATTTCACAAATTAAGCAGGAAGTTGAGAGGCAACAGGGTCACCCAAACATTATTGTAGAAATTTAAATTAGAAGGCCTGTGTTCCCATAGCTAATACGGTCATATTGCCTCATTGACCAAATGAACATACTGATTGCAGAGGTTTCTTAGGTATTTCACATTTCAGGGCTGATGTCAGCTGGAGACTGGCCAGTTTATTTCTAGACTCTCTGAGAAGTGAGAGTGGTCTATTAGCCAACAATAATTTGGTCTCTCCTTACATAATAGACTCTGGGAATCATTTCCATTAAAAAAAGTCTCATATCTCCCTTACCTTTATTTCTTTGTGCCTACCATCATATGTAATGGAAAATAATTCTTGATTAAATTTTAATAGAGAAAAATAAGCATATTATAACAAACTTTGATATGTACAAATTTAGAGAAATGATTATCTAGATATAAGCTTGGCTCAACACTTAGGTCCTTTGGAAAGTAAAAAAGAGGAAATGCTTCCTCTATTCTTGGTTAGCTCTTCAAAGATAATATTTAGGTTGGTGCAAAAGTAATTTTGATTTCAGACTGTCAATTTTGAATCATTATAATTAGGCTCAAACACATCTTTATTAATCAAAATAGGAACCATTACAATCAACACATTTTTGCCAATGAGAAATAAGTTTGTTTATTCCTGTGCTGCAAATCCGTAACTGGTCCTTAGAGTTCCCACAAAGCTACTTTTCCTGTTATGTTCTCGTTTATTTGGTATTTTCATTGGAGAGAGAGCCTGGACTTCGTATTCTGCCCTCCTTCTCCACTAAATTCCAGACCATTCATTCGAAAAATCCATTTCATCTCTATTCTTAAAATGGTATAATTTCTATTTCTGTCATCACTTTTACTGACTCTTACTCACCCCATATCCAAACTGCTATTCAGCCTACCTAACATATATTCAAATTTTGTAAATTTAATTTGTTTCTATTTTTCTTAAATTGTTTATGGTTTTCTGCTGATCTTTTTAAGTCTCTGATCATATTTATAAAAGCTGCTTTAAAATCCCAATTTGGTAGCTACAACATCTGGGTCACATCAATATTTATGTCTATAGATTGTCATTGTTTTTTTCCTTAACAATAAGTCACATTTTCCTATTTCTTTCTGTAGTGGACCTTAATGATAATATTTTGTAGAGAATCTAATTCTCTTATCTTCTTATGAAGAATTTAAATTTTTGTTCTAGCAAGTAGGTAAATTACCAACTCATCACCTTGAAACTGTAGAGGCTTAGTTTTATGCTTTGTTAGATTTATCTCTTTCAGCTGTGCCTCTAATCATAGTGTAAATCTGATAGCTCCGAAATACAGTTTTTACTCCAAAGATGTGGCTCTTCTTGAGTTTCTACATTTATTTCAATGTGCTAGTTGAGCCACTGTAACTTGGTGGGACTCAAATTCTAAATTCTAATTCTTCTGGAATAAGTAGCAGTTGAAATCTCTCCTCAGCACTTGCAGCCTTATAGCTGCTGCTTCCCTCTTGGGCTACCTGGAGTCTCCTCTGTACATGGGAACTTTTCAATCAGTAATGAATTTTAGAGAGTTTAAACTAAGATTTTAAATCTTCTCCTTCAGTGGCTTCCTCCTTTCTGGAAACCATCCTCCTCCCCAAATTTCAACAACTCTGGCAGCCCTGAAAAACACTCTCTCACATCTCAAGACAATAAGACTCCAAATTTCTATTTGAGTTCTCACCATTGGTTAACATGAAACTGAGGAATATTCTCAAGGGAAAAGCTGAATATACAAGCAATTCACACAGGGAAGTTTCCTCCATGAAACCAGTAAATCCACTTCAATTTCAGTATAGTTTCAGCCACTCCCCAGCGTCTTTAAACAATGTGCACCTTAAAAAATATTTTGTCCTAAGGTTATAATTGCTATCTACAAAATAATTGGTCTGATGCTAGCTTCTCCACCATTAATAGAATAATAGCCCATTAAATATGAATCTGACATTGTTAAAGTAAATAAAAATGGAGATCAGGCCTGAAAAATTCCTGAGAAGACAAAGCCAGTTAAGTCTCATAAATGACCTTAGTCTTGCTTGATTTGAAAACATAAACAAAACTTAACTTGAAGTATTTCTTATAAATTCCTATAAAAACAAAACAGAAAAACTAAAACTTAAGCTCAACCAATTAGGAAAAAAAACAACTAACTTACAATTTTATAACTAGGAACTTTCTGCTGAGATAGAAGATATATCAAAGAAGGTATAACAGTAAACAATCAAATATTTTCTTTGCTTTACTGCAATGTCTGCAATGTCTGTCCTATAAAAGTCTTTCTTTTCCCTTGGTGAAGCTCTCAAACCACTTCTGGTTTGGAGCCACCCAATTCATGAATCATTGTTTGCTTAACTAAATGCTTTAAAATTTTTTTGTGCCTCATTTACCTTTTGAATAACACTATATGGAATTTCCCAAATAGGAACAGCAAGAAAGTATGGAAGTGCAGGGAATATTTTGAAAAATACAGTAAGTTTAATGTGCCTAATGTATATAGTTATCATTAAGCACATTAGTTACAATGAAGGGATGGTTTAAATTTGTTCATGTTTTCCAAATTATTTGATGCTAGATGACAAAATATTCTTGATGTATGCATAATCATGATAGGAGAAAGTTATAATGATATCATTTGATTTTGAAGTCAGTATAATTTAAGAGGAATTTATAATTACCATAAAATATCCTTGAAAATATATTTGTGAACACATTCCTTAACATTAGAGAAATCATATGGCTAGAATTTTCTCAATGACCTGAAAGTGCTGTAATGATATGGTGTTTACATGACATCAAAATAAACATTTTTCAAGTAGTATAATAATAACTATGCTTGAACTTTACATTCATGGTTTGTGGCAGCAGTGCATTTTCCACACTGCCCTATATTAAAATTCAGCTGTCAGACTGCAAGTGAGCTGAATTCAGTGTCAATTTTTTATTTGTAAGGGTAACAAGCAGTTGATATAAAAACTAAAATTCATTGATTATGTCTTAAGTACAGCTCTAAAGTGTCACTAATAATTTATACAATCACACAGTCATGTATCTGACTTGGATTCTCAATTCTTGCTGATTTTGTTCATATGTGAGAAATAATTTCTCATTATTAGTCTAAATGGAGTAACTATTTGTTTTACTCTATTACCTCTCCATCACCATTTTTTTTTTCCTGTGGGGATTTAGAGAACAAGCCTTTTTCTCTTACTTTTTTCTGTCATACAAAAAATTTTTATTCTGTAAATGATGGTCAACTTTACCAGGCCCATTGTTTAAGGTACAGTTGCCAAAATATGCTATTTTTGATACCCGACTAAAACATAAAAATTGCTTTGTGGCTATAACCACATACAATCATACTAAATTGCTCAGAAACTGAGATTGCATGAATAAATGTGATGGGCAAATGAAAATCATTCACAGACTACGCCCCCGTCACCTGCAAAATATTAGCACCAGAAACACGCTCAGTCAGGAGTGTTCATTGATGTGTAGATATTACGAATTGAAAACTACTTGTGATACCTAAAACATCCATAATTTGTAAGTCTACTGTAGAAGATAAAGTAGTTATAATTTTCCAAATGTACAATAAAGAAAACAAAAAAGCAGGTGAAATAGAGAATAGTAAGGTTATTCTTTCCTTGGACTACTTTAAATAGTACAATCGGGAAAGGCATCTGTGATAGATGATAAGGTTTTAACATCTATATTATTTATTTTGTTATGAAAGAGAACATGAGGTTTCTGCATCAGAGGCAAAGTTATTATTCCTTACAGCAATAAATGCATTGGTTTCCCATGCCTCATTTTTTTTTTTTTTCACCTCAGGTCAATAAGATGAGGGCTGATGTCATTCTTTCTGTGAAAAAAAGAGGCTCTTGCACCACAAGAAAAAAACAGAAACGATTAATCTGGAAGCTTATATAGAATATGGCTATTTGCCCCTTCCTCTCTGCAGAAAGGGAAAGAAAGTTTATCTTTCAAACGTTTTATAATTATTTGGAGGAAAAATAAATGACTTCAGATTTCATCATCCTGTGAATTATAAGTGAATATCTTTGGGAAGATAAATATATTTCTAGAAATAGTATCACTATCTATGCAACTATCTAATAGTTGCATACTATTTAGTCATTCTTTCACTTCCAAGTCTTTTCCTTTTTTCCATACTGCTATTAACTTTTGCTCAGAAATCCCTATAAAGAAACTTAAATATATTTGTATTGCTTCCTCTCAAGAGGTAATAATGTAACATTGAAAGAATATGAGGGCCTAATAATAAGAAGTGTGAAAATTAAGGCTTTCCTGGAAGTCAGTAGGTTTAAAGAATTATTGGAATAAAAACAAACAAGCAAACAAAAAACTTGGATTGTGTTCAAGGAATTTAAAGAAAAACTAGTGTAGTTAAAGCAGGGAAGGTAAGACTATTGAAGTGATCCAAATGAGAGCTAAGTAACTAAGTTACTAAGTGGCGCAGAGGTGATGTATATGAACAGAATGGGATGGATATATGATAAAATATCTTACAAGTACTTACAGGATATCTCCTGATGTATGAACCAATGGAGATGCCAATTAAATATGTCAAAAAATAAATATATATAATATTTTTTTTTCTCCAAAACTCTAATTTAGTCAATAGCTTAAGTCAAAATTGCCTGTTCCCTGTACATTATTATACAAAACTAGAATAGTCTATAAGTTCTGCAGAATTTTCCACTAAAAATCATAAAATCCATTTCCTTCTCCCAATATGTGATATAATCATATAAATTAATGTTATCAATTCACTGTTTTATTATTGTAATGGCCTCTTGTCTCTTCTCCTCTATCTAAGCCTTGGCACTGTTAATAGATAACTCCAAACTAACTCATTAGTGATCTTTCTTAAGCTACCCGAGAAAGTGAGCCACCTACTTGGAATACCTTAAGGGTACATAGTTTTCACACTTTCCTTCCTTATCTGACTGTTGCCTATCTCACTTACCTTATTTGCTTATCTTTTCCTCCCAACCAGTCACTGTGTACTTACTCTTCAAGGGGTGTAGGCCACCATGTGCATTTATTCTTTAAGTGACATGAATTAGCTAAAAATAATTATAACTTAAACCTGTGATTGGAACACTGTTTTTTTTTTTCCCCTGCTTCTTCCACTCATACTTATTAATCTAACCAATTCCCTAATTCCTTTAAAACTCAGATCAATCATTGCATTCTTTAGGAAGTTTTATCTTTTTTTCACTTATAGTTTAAAATGCTTAACTTGTGATTTCTCAAGGAATGATTGTTGAATGAGAGGCTAAATTAGTGACTAAGTTGCTCACTTGATAAAGGATGCATTTATTGGACACCTGCTATATACCATCAACATATAAAGTGCAGATTTTTCTTTCTCTGAAAAATTAGCAATGTGAAATACATTTTGCTAACAGCTTTGGTCGAAATATATGTGTTAAAGAAATTCAGAATTTATTTAAATTTAAATTCTGAATTTCTTTAAATTTAAATTCTGAATTCTTCAGAATAAAATATTATTAATCAATTGATTTAGTTATTTCCACTCTTTTTATAAACATTTATGAACTGGCATTGTCCTTTGTACAAATACACTACATTTATTCAATAACTGTTAATGCACATGTAGATTACTTCTACTTGGGCTATTAAAAATAATGTTTTTTATGAACAAAGTTGCATATATTTTGGTGAACGTAAGTATACATTACTGTTAGCTGTATGCTTTGGAGTAGCAATGCAAACTCAATATGGCCAACCGTGGCATATACAAAAGAGTTTGCCAAGATGCTGTACATGCTTATGTTTCTATCAGCAGTATAGGGAAACTCTTATTTCCCCACATCCTTACTAATGCCTGTGCTATAGTATTTCAATTCTCAAGAATTAGTAATTAGGATTAATTACCAATAATACTGAGCAGATTTTTATATATTTCTTGAATATTTGCATATCTACACAGAGGAACTACATGTCCAATTTTACATTTTTTGCTTCTCTTTATCTAATGGATTTTTGGAAATATTTATATATTCTGGATTATTTTCCTCTTTAAATTTTTTCTTAACAATAATGCCTGCTATTTATTTCTTCAAAACTTTTGGTTTTGAGATAATGATAGATTCGCAGTAAAAGACTCGTATAGAAAGAGGCCCTGTGTACCTTTCACCTAGTTTTCCCCAATGGTTACCTCTCACATAATTGCAGTACATTATCAAACACAACAATTCGACATTGGCACAACGTTTGTATGTAATAAATATTATGTCATTTAATCACATGTCTAGATTCATAGAACTACCACCAAAATTAAGATGCAGAGCTATTTCATCACAAGATCAGCCTCATTAGAGCTGAGCAGTGGTAAGTCTTGATTCTCTAGAAGGCCTCTTCTCACTTCCCCCACCAAGGGGTGGAGTGCTGCCACATTTCCACCAGGTGGAGGTGGAAGTCCAAACTCCCCATCTGGTCTCCACTGACACTATGGGGAGGGACCCTTTTTACTACCAGTGTGAATGAAATTCCATCTTCCTACTTGACACCACCCTTGTGGGGAACTTGTGTTGCCTCATTACAGCCTGGCAAAGGGAGAAGTCTATACTCTCCACTCAGACTTTGCTGTCATGAGTGGATGTGGCATCACACTTTTTGTGATGGAGTAGAACAGTTATTGTCTAAAACTTTCCTGTCTTGCTAGGCTGCCCCTTTCCTGTTCTTTTTATTTGCTCGTTTGTTTGGTTTGGTTTGGTTTTCATTTCTTGGATAGAAAGAATATTTATCCAAAAGACCATTATTTTTCTATTACTCTGCAGTGCCAGCTCTTACATAAATCAGATCTCCATTTTTCTGAACTCTGTTTCATTTCATTGTTCTATTTATCTATCTTATTATGTATGCATATCTCACTTCATTAAATATATAATATGTCTTAATTTCAGGCAGTGAATATCTGCTTCTCTTCCACTTCTGTTATTTTGGTCTTACTGTCTCTCAAAAATATTTTAATTTTCGAGCTTAGATGTCTGTGTCTGCTACATTTTTGTTGAAATGATTCTTAGTCTGTTTGATTCCCATTTTCTTTGCTTATCTTCCGTAATTGAAATCATTGACAATATGATAAATCATATTTATGGAACGGGAACACAATATTGTAAATATCTTTGTTATCCCTAAATCAATTAGTATAGTCAAGAAGATACTAATAGGTTATTCTTTGCCACAATAGATTTAAGGAGAAAAAGAAGATTGACAATTGGATATGTACATTTTTTGCTTGATGTTATAAAAGTATTAAGCATCATTGAAAACTGATCTTACCATATTTCAAATCATCTTTCTTACACATCCCTGTATTGATTGGCATTTTGAATATATTTCAGTTTGTTTTAAGATATGCATTGACAGGGTTGAGGGAATTTTAATTTTCTTATGAGATTATTTATGTTCTCTTATTCCAGCAAGTGATATTCATGTAATAATGCAAAAAGTAAAGAAAGTTTTATGAAGAGGAGATGCTACATTTTGGAAGACAAGACTCCTTCCTACTCCTATGCTACTTACTGATAGGAATAGGTCAAATCATGCTTTTCTGCACTTTTAGAGCCAGCTGATGTACTGTGAAGGGGCACTCTGATGGATGAGAGTTTTGAGACTACAGATGAGAGTAGCTGGAGAGGGCAGTGCTTGACAAGAATCTGCACTTGAGTGGAGAGCCATGGCTGCATCTCAGAAAAATGATGATTCTTCTTATATCCAATCTGATGTTCATTCTGTAATAAGGGAAGGGATTCTCAGTAGAAACTGGTAAGATATGACCTCATCTTTTCAGCTTTTCTTTTATTTTGCATTTTTTATTTGTCTAGTATAAATGATTTCCTCCTTCAGATTTGTATTTATAGTAATGGGGAATCCACTATTTAAACCTAGATAAACACGTGAATACATTATTGGAAAAAACATTTGCTATAACAAACACTGCTGGAATGTAAGTCTGAACAGGGTTTCAGTGTCACCATAATATGAACTGTTTACACCAACATACAATCCGTACAAACCATGTTGAATGGATTTGGTATATCCATGGTACTCACTTTTTCAATTTAGAACATGTGGACTTGGTTACATAAAGAATTAGGGTCCTTCTGATTGAGAACATCTATCTATTAACTTCTTTCTGAATATTTTATTGTGTCATTCCCTAAACTATTTATTCTTAATTTAAAACATACTGCTTTAGGGCCAGGAACAAGTGATGCATTCTTTTATTCTTTTCATGAATGCTAAAATAAAAAAAAAATGTAATCAATGGAGCACAGTAGTAGTATAAACAATGCAAAATCAAAATTATAATAAAGGTAGAATTTATCAAATTTCTATGGATAATTGAGAGAAGCATGACTATTTCTTCTTTCTCATTATTAGTGTCATTTTAACCCTCTCAACTTGTTATAATACTGTGCACACATTTTACAATCTAGATGTTTATTAATGTTTTCACTTGAAAAATATTTAATATAATAGATTTTTTTTATCAAATCACCTGGAAGCAGTTTGTTTTGAGTCATCTGATATACAATTCATTTTAATGGTCACAGAATTTCTTACAATTCTAAGGAAAATTAAAATGCAATACTGTGTGTTCGTGTGTGTATGTGTGTGTTTGAAAGAGAAGAGAATGAATGTGAGAGCAAGCTACAGGTATTGAGAGGGAAAAAAAAAAAGCCTTACTCCTATGAAATTGATCTCATTTATCTTCCTTCCCATTCTATCCTAGCTTCTTCATGTTCCTTCCACCAAAATATAATACGGGTACAGTTTAGTGTTTCGCAGTAGGAAGAACGGTAGTTGTGCATTTAAATTCTTCAAACCAAAAAGCGATCAATACATTATGGCAGGTATGTTGTTCCAGAAGGAAATTGTTTTTGTGCTTCTTCAAAGGAAGAGCAATGAGTATCTGGGAGAAGAAAATCCAGCCTAGAAGTAACCACATCTATCTCTCTTCAAGAGAGAAATTATTTTATTAAAAAAGTTAACTTTAAAACAACAATTAACTTAAATCTTTTTCATAGGCATTATATATGATCCTACTGACGGAAAAATATGTCAGTACCCTGCAGAGAAGGTAAACAAAAGGTCTTGTTAAGCTTGAAGAAGATGTGGAGGTTTAGTGCATTTAGATTGCACACTGAAGTTGATATTCAGCTTATTTAGAGGTGCCTGCATTTCTTTGTTTGTGGTTATTAAATATGCAGCAGGATAAGTAGTGATAGAAATCTAAAATTGAGATAAAATATTTTCCTGTCTGTTAACACTAAATTGACTCTATAAACTTTTTAACATAAGATGAGGTGGAACTTAATGCTTCAGGGAAAGGGCATCGTTAGACTTACGGAGGACTCTCCAGCTTCTACATATGTCTGTATCTGAAAGATGAATAGGTAAATTTGCATATGGGTACTTGACTTTTGGGATAAACAACATGTTTAGAAACTATTTGATGGGTTGAGATAGTCACAATTGAAGTTGAATTTGGAGTGAAGAGTCATCCCTCAAACTAATCAAAGAGATCATATGACTAGTTACATAGGCTTTGTTGAGTTCAGAATTATTAGTGATATTATGTGCTAAGTAACCTAGTTCTGTTTAATAGTTCAACATACGATGCACATATGCTATATATGATCAGGACTAGGGTGAGGTGACAGGCACTTCTCTGGAGTGTAAAATTGAATAAGGTGCCAAAACACTCAGCAATCAATATAAATAATATTTAACACAATATTTTACAAAAATAAAATTAATGCAAAAAGACCATGTTGAACAAAAGATCAAAATCTTAATCAAAGATGGGATCAACTCATGCTTATTTGTGCATTCCAGAGAGCTACACCTGTCTGGTTAATTAGCTTGCAGACCAATGATCAAGCCGTCATCTTAAACCATTTTATAACTTTAGAACACAGAAGCATAATTTTGAATTTGGCATAATTTCACAATTTTCTTAGCAGATGTGTGTTCTTGGCAAAGCATACCCAGTCCTCCTCAGTTCACAGAGTCCATTGGTCAGTGACTGCAATTTTAAGGCATCTTTGTGGAAAACCAAGGTACCTAAGCAGCTTCCCTTTCTACTCTTTCCTAACATGTGTAGCATAAGTAATACTTATTTCTAATGGTATTAAGCTGCATCACTATTATAAAAGCAGCCAAAGAAGATACCCTCTTTTCCAAGAATTGAACTATGTGTGTATATGTGATTGTGACTTGCCGAGATATTTTGTAACCTTAACAGCAGAACCTTGATCTGCCACGTAAATTAGATGTAGGGATTGAGGATGAAAATCCTACTCTGAGTGGACCAGTGAAGAGATGGAGAAGAAATGGATTGTAGAAGAGTCCTCAACTGTTGAATTAAAAGTCTTCCACATATAAATGATCTTTCTACTTTAAAACATTAGACAATGCATTATTTTGATTGTTAGAGTCAATTTGAATTATATTACTATCACAACAGAAAATGTACTGATATTAGCAATTTATTTAACATCATTGTTTTGATATTAAAACATAAGATTGTTCTTAATGATTGTGTGCTAATATTATTTTATTTCTTTTATGTAATAGTTGACACATGCAAATAATATATCTAATGTATGTTATATTTATATAGCATGATAATACATGGACAATCATAAAAATACCATTTGACTACACTAAATGACATGTGTGTACCTGGCATATTTCTTTATTTATAGACTCTATCATAATATCCCAACTTTTTTTTTCTTTTATTTCAGCATATTATGGGGGTACAGATGTTTAGGTTACATATGTTGCCCTTGGTTCCCCCCCGCCAAGTCCGTGTTTCAAATATGTCCATCCTTCAGGTGGTGCGCATTGCACTCCTTGTGTATGCAAATACCTGTCCCCTCCTCCCTCCTCCCCCTCCCCCCGCCCCCCTCCCCCCTGCCCAACATCCAATAGATGTTATTCTTATATGTGCATTTATGTGTTGATTAGTTAATACCAATTTGATGGTGAGCACAAATGGATCCCGTTCTTCTGCTCTTTTGGTGCCCCACTTTGGATAATGGGCTCAAGTTTAATCCAGGAAAGTATAAGAGGTGCTAGATCACTGTCGTTTTAATAAATTAGTTCAGCCCAGTTAAGTTTATTGTGATTTACATTAAAGTTGGGTTCACTTTTTCCATACTTTACTTCTTTCTTGATTGCTGTCTTTTTATTGATTAATATTTGTTCTATTATTTTTAATATTTTGTAGGGCTTTTTATTCCATATTTTACATCTACAGGGATTTCTGGTTAACAATTCCAGATTGTATTTACCAGCTAATATATCCTTTTCACCCTCATCTCATAGTTTTAAATTTCTATTCTTCTCTTTTAATTTATATTTTAATTTAATTTTTCTTTTTTCTGGTTTAAGTTGTGAAACCAGCTGTTAAAAAGTTTTCATCAGTCTAATTGATTTTCCTCTATAATGGAAAGTAAAATTAAGTAGGTGATCTATTTTTATTTCTGACAACTGTTATGATATTATTTTTGGCTTTTGTGCTCTGCAGTTTTATGAATACACATATATATTTGGATTGTTTTATTTATCCTGATTATAATACACTGTTCTCACTGGATTTGAAGATTCATGCTTTTCAAGTGTTCTGGGTACTTCCTAATTATTATCTCATCAATAATTGCTTCTTCTTTATTCTTTTTATTCTTTCCTTCATGATGTACAAACACATACACACCATACACACTGATTTTTTTTATTCTATCATCTATATCTCTTTACTTTTCATTTGTATTTTTCTTATTTTCCTGTGTTCTATGTCAATTATTCACAACTTATATTTTAAGCTGTATATAATCTGTTCTTAATAAATCCATTAAGGTTTGATTTTTAACAATTCAAATTTTCATTTCTGTGGGCTTCATAGTACATCAGATTTGTCTGTTCATTCTGACAGTCTCTTACTTTTTATTTATTTCTCTAATTTTATAATTTATTTAAATATTTCAGGAATACCACCACTATACTCTTTATCAAACTCTATGTATCTAAACCTATCGATTGTTTTTCCTATCAATTCTTTCACGGAGCTTTCTGTGTGCTGATGATGATTTTCGGCTGTGAACTTATTCTTGTTTCTTTGTTTTATTGTGTGTGGTTTTTGTTTGTTTTTTTTTGTTTTTTTTTTTTTTTGAGACAGAGTCTGGCTCTGTTGCCCAGGCTAGAGTGCTGTGGTGTCATCCTAGCTCACAGCAACCTCAAACTCCTGGGCTCGAGCGATCCTCCTGCCTCAGCCTCCCGAGTAGCTGGGACTACAGGCATGCGCCACCATGCCCGGCTAGTTTTTTCTATATATTTTTAGTTGTCCAATTAATTTCTTTCTATT